>JAMQGT020003202.1:0-57587 GCA_024447675.2 Pterophyllum scalare
GGAGCTTTATTGGGTTGTTTAAGTGTTCCCTTCATTTTTTTGAGCAGTGATTTTAGAGTTCTGTTTCAGGTCTTCTATTCAAAGGTAATAGTTGTCAACACTATTTTGTCCCCAGCAGCTTTAATGTGCTGCTAAATGGCTTATATCACAATAATTATGCACAAGAAGTACTGCCAATTGTGTCAATACTACAGATACTATTTAGGAAAGAAAGGGGGCTTCATTCATCTCAAAATATTGTTTTTGTTCTATTAAGATGTGTATGCAAATGCCATGATACATTCCTGTTCAACAGTTCATTCACTTTTTATAGAGGTGGCTTGAAAACTCACTAAGTACAAACAAAAATGGTTTAAGGACAGTTCTCAAATTAAGAGACTTTCATCATCATCTACAGTTCATAATATAGGCTAAATAAAAGAGGTGCTACATTAAAACAAATCAGTAGATCCAGAATTTGTGGATACAAACTCTCTTCAGCTATAGAGAAAGAGGTACACTACAGTTCAAAACCATGCATTAGGTTGCACTGGTGCACGCTTGGCATACCACTGTGACTTTTGTCGTATATTTACTTCCATAAGCATCTTTCATTGTTTTGGCACCAGGCTAAAAACATGAAAAGATGTTTATTAAATTACCAGCATTGCAAATCTGGGGGAAATGCTTGTAGGTTATAATAGACATGATTACCCTCTGAAAGGATCGCGGGTGTCCTGGGGCAGAAAAACACATGGTACTGTGACAATTCTCATTCTCATAAGTAAGGCCAAGCTTTGAGAAACTCTTCTTGCAGGGTAGCAAGTCTGCATGGCTGCGTGGCTCCAAGGCATGTCCAGGCATCAACATTCTGTCTCTCTGCCAGCTGGGCCCACAGGTTCCATGTGGGGATCCACGAAACAACCTTGCACTGATCTTGACGGGCAGGACCATGCTGTAGTCCACACTTCATGCTCCTTGACAATGAAAAAAATTAGTAGCAGCACCTTGGCTCTTCCTATCCCAGAGAATAAAAAAATTAAGAAAGAAATCCAGGCATGAAACTCAACTCCAAACAATCAATTGGAATTGTGTCTTTTCTGTAGAAAGAAAATGCAGACCAGCTTATCACACCGAACTGCCAAATGACCCTTTGTCAGTAAAAGGAATCTGCAGCAGTGAGTGACAAACCTTGTAATAATTACTATTTGTTTATATAGCATCAATTAACCTCAAGGTGCGTCTATAATTGTAAGATAAAGACCCTACGATATTAGAAAGAAAGAATCCTCAACAATCAGACGACCCCCTAAGAGCAAGCACTTGGTGACAGTGGAAGGAAAAACTTCCTGTTAACAGGAAGAAATCTCCAGCAGAACCAGGCTCAGGGAGGGGCAGCCATATGCTGTGACCGGTTGGGGGTGAGAGGAAAGAGAAGAGAGCAAAGAGAGACAGGACAAAAGGCTCAGGCTATAGGAGAGTGAGATGGAATTTAATAATTACTAATGATTAAATCCAGTAGTGGTGTATAAACACACAGAGTGAGAAGAGATGAGTGCAAAAGAAATGCCCTATTGCAGCATAATTAAGGGATGGTTCAGGTTCACCTGATCCAACCCTTAACGATAAGCTTTATCAGAAAAAGAAAATGTTTAGTCTAATTTTAAAAGTAAACTGTCTGCCTCCCAAATCCAAACTGGGAACTGGGTCCAAAGTAGAGGGGCCTGAAAGCTGACCACTCTGATGCCCATTCCACTTCTAAAAACTACATGAACCACAAATAAACCTACAGTCTGAAAGCACTCTGTTAGGATAATAAGGTATTATGAGGTCTTTGAGTTATGATGGGGCGTAATTATTCAGGGGGAGGATTTTAAATTCTATTCTGAATTTAACAGGGAACCAAGGAAGAGAAGCTATTATGGAAAAAATATGGTCTCTCTTTCCAGTCTCAGTTAGTACTCTTACAGCATTCTGAATTAACTGAAGGCTTTTCAGGGAGCTTTTAGAGTGACCTGATAATGAATTACAATATTACAACATAGAAGTAATAAATGCATCAACTCGTTTTTCAGCATCAGTCTGAGATAGGATGTTTTTCATTTTAGTCATACTGCACAAATAAATGGAGGCAGTCCTTTTATTTGTTTAATGTGCTCACTTAAAGACGTCCTGATCAAAACTGGCTCTGAGATTCCACAGTGTTACTGGAGGCCAAGGATGCCATCAAAAATAAGTATCTGGTTAGAATTTTAGGACCAAGTACAATAACCTCAGTTTTATTTGGATTTACTGAGGTTTAATTTAAACCTAAAAAAAATCATGTGTCAGCTATGTGATAGTTGGAGTGTTCATGTGTTCATTTATTTGGGATGAGGGGATATTTTTTCAGTGCTTATTTGTGACAGGTAGATCACTCAAAGCACTGGGCACAGTGCTAGAACTTTGGCTTTTCACTCAGTCCTCATGGTGAACTCATTTCTCTTTAGTAATAATATTCAGTAATAATACTGCTATTTTATTGAAACTGAGCAGAACTGACAGACCTGAACTGTTTCAGGTTTGTAGTCACATTTCTGCGCGGAGATTGGTACGTAAATAAAATGTCTTCTTCTGCAATTTTCATCTATATTTTTTTATCTTCTCTGTCATAGCCATATGTACCATACTGAAATGTCTGTTAAAATAGGACTTTAGGAAGTATCTGCAGCCTCACACAGCCTGCAGAAAAGATAAGAGCAATGCGCGCATTTATGGATGTGGCACAGTAAACACTGTCTTCGTTAGCACAGATGGCTCAGAATGCGATGAAAAATAATGTTCTTCTACACATTGGACAGGGAATAGCCATCAGTCATTTTATTATATACCATATTGCCAAAAGTTTTCACTCACCCATCCAAATCATTGGATTCAGATGTTCCAATCACTTCCACAGGTGTATAAAACAAACATTTGTGAAAGAAGCTCTCAGGGAATTCCAGGATGATACTGTGATAGGATGCCACCTTTGCAACAATCAAGCAAACAATTTGCAGTCATGAAATTTCCTTGCTACTAAACATCCCAAAGTCAACTATTAGTGTTATTTATAACAAAGTGGAAGTTTAAACTCAGGAATAAATTGGAAGGCCACACAGAATGACAGCGTGGGGTCAGCGGATGCTGAGGGACATAGTGGGCAGAATCAAAGGCTTGAGGCCAGCAAACGTCAGATTAACTCAAGAACAATACATAGAGAGCTTCATGGAGCAGCTGCATCCAAGCCTTAGCTCACCAAGCACAATGCAAAACATCTGAGTAACCCATGCAGCCACTGGACTCTAGACCAGTGGAAACGTGTTCTCTGGAGTAAAGACTCACACTTCTTCGTCTTGCAGTCTGATGGATGAATCTGGGTTCAGCAGTTGCCAGGAGAATGATAGTTGTCTGACTGCACTGCGCTAAGTGTAAAGTTTGGTGGAGGCGGCATTATGATGTGGGGTTGTTTTTCAGGAGTCGGGCTCAGTCCCTTAGTTCCTGTGAAAGGAACTCTTAATGCTTCAGCATACCAAGACATTTTGGATAATTTACCAACTTTGTGGGAACAATTAGGGGATGGCCCCTTCCTGTTCCAACATGACTGTGCACCCATGCACAAAGCAAGGTCCATAAAGACATGGATGAACAAGTTTGGTGTGCAAGAAGTTGATTGGCCCGGACAGAGTCCTGACCTCAACCCAACTGAAAACTGAATTAGAGTGGAGACTGCGAGCCAGGCCTTCTCACCCAACATCAGTGCCTGAGTTCAATGCACTTCTGGAATTTTTTTTTTTTAATTCCCTTCCCATAAACACACTCCTAAAATTTGTGAAAAGCCTTCCCAGGAGACTTGAAGCTGTTATAGTTGCAAAGAGTGGGAGGACATCCTATGGATGAACAAGACTGGGATGTCACTCAAGCTCATCTGCATGTGAAGGCAGATGAGTGAATACTTTTGGCAATATAAGTTTACCTGTGCTTTCCCACACACAGTTTATTGTCATAGTTAGTTGGGTCCAGGAGAAATGGGCAAGAAAAAATGCAGTAAAATCTTGAACAAGAGTACTGGGGGACATGCTGGAGTAAGTGTAATCTTAAAGTATGCGGTGCTAGCATGTTTGGTGTCAGATGCCTCAGGGCACCTTCAGATGATTTAGAGTCCAGATCTCAGCATTACAGTGCTGTCGTTGACAAAATAAAGGCAAGCAGCTTGCAAACAGGTCACAAGTCATAACATTTTGGCTCATCAGTGTATGGTGTACAATATTCAAAGGCCTTGAAGAAGCTTGCAGCACTCAGGAAATCAGTTGCTATCATGTGCTCTTGTGTACAGTAGACCAAAGGAAGTTTCATACAATAAAACAAATTTTTACAGTAAAAATGTTTGCACCGTCTCTGAAATTGTTACTCTGTGGGGTGTGCTTAACTCAGGAGAAACAAGCTCACTACAAAAACAATACTGGTGATTGATCTGCTTGGATAAAGTAATTGACTGAAGTTTCCTGGGTGAAAGCATACTGATGAAACTCAACATATGCAGTTATTTGATAGAAACTGAATTACATAATTATGTGTGTTCATTCTACAGAGAAAATGTGACCAGAGCAATGAAGAGTATGGACATGTGTCGGTCACTCTTAAGAGTAATAAAATTCTTTCCTGCTACACTGTCTGCTGCTTCATTCTGCGCAGCACTAAGATCCAAAAGGCTGTATATTGAGTTATTTTGAGGGAAGAATACATTTACACTGTTATATAAGCTGCCCACAGACTACTTTTCATTGTGTCAAAGTGTGATTTTGTCAGTGTTGTCCCCAGGGCCGGTTTTTGCTATTGGCAATGTGGGCGACTGCCCATATTTGAGGGCGTCAAAAAAAAAAAAACTCAAAACAAAACTCTCCAGTCTTGGGGGTTCGGTAGAGGGTTAGGGTTAGACTACCGCTCATTTCCATGTCCGATTAGTGGAGTGGACGCTAGGGCGCCCTCACTGTCACATCAACTTGCTGCGGAGTGAGAGGCACACAGGCTGTGTAAGAGGAGGCAAGGGGGAGGGGGCAGCTTTAAAATACATTTTATTTCATTCCTAAAATTAACATAGACCCACATACCTTCATGTAATTCATTGGATTAGCTATGTGAAAAATGTAAAAAAAAAAAAAAAAAGTCATAGGCTACCTGAATTTGTTTATGTCACGTGACTCTGGTTGATTGATGGGTGAAGGGACTGTTGTCGAAAGGTAATATGGATCAAGGTGAAAGACCAAAGAAGCCATCAGGTGCACAGTTTAGAAAAAGAAGAAAAGAAGAAGAGGAGAAACGGGCAAAGGATAAAGGTATGCAGATTTCCGTGAGTGACGTGATTGACATTAGGCGATAGGCTATTTATTAGCCTCTTGCTAATATGTTGCTAATTAGTCACAGAGGGCGACTGTATTTGGTTTTTAGTTTTGCTGAATTAGAATTAGAATTGAGGCATCATGTCATGCAACTAATTTCACCCAGACAACTTAGTCTGGTTTGTGTTTGCAACACAACAAGTGCAAATTCACACATATGTCCTGACTGTGGATTTGTTTTTATTGCTATAGGCTATGCTAAATTGAATAACTTATAATATACATTGGCATAGCATTTTGTAAGCTACATGTCATATATCTTTTAAAATAAATTGTTGTGTGTTGTGCTTAGTTAACAGGATGTTTACAAATGTTAATAAAGTGCATCATGGTCATTTTAATAGGGTAACTGATGCATGTGTGATGTAAGTGTCATCTAACTTATAATATTATCTTAATTGTAAATTCAGGGGCACTTCTGAAATATTTTGGAGCTGGAGCACCCACTGTCCAAAATGAGGAGTCAGATACTTCCACAGCAGCCACAGACATGGTCCTGGAGTCTGATGAGGGGCCATCTACAGGCCTCTTCAGGGATGGTCCTGGAGCCATCTACCGTCTCAGCCTCATGTAACTTGCAGGACTCCTCAGGTGGTGTGTGTGTGTGTGTGTGTGTGTGTGTGTGTGTTTTTTTGCATAAATTTTTACTTTTGTAAACACTATAAATGCTGTAAATAACATGTACTAATGACAATACCATTTTCTCTTTATTAGAAATGCCTCAACCTGAAATCCCACCAAATCCTGTCCCTGAGGATGAGCTTCTGTCTACTGACCCTGCTAATTGGCCTTCAGTTCTGACTGACATGAATTCAGACACAGCTGGTTTGCAGAGGACCAAGTAAGGTACCTGCTGACTTTGTTTCCTCAGGAATGAGTTGAATTTTTCCAAGCTGAAGCTTATTAAAACATACTTGAGGTCCACTATGTCACAGGAGCGTCTCTCTGGACTTGCCATCATCAGCATCAATCATACAGTTGCACAACAGATTTCATATGATGATGTAATTGATGATTTTGCAGCAAAGAAGGTTCGAAAAGTCAAGTTTTAGATTGCACTTCACATGCATGGTTATTAGTACCTGAAGGATTTGTGCAATTTATATTGGTATTAATATACTGTATTTCATTTATTTATTTGTTGTGTTTTTTTCTCTGTTCTTGTTTCCTTTTTGTATTTAAGATTATAGATAATAAAATAATACAAATATGTAACGTATTGTTGTGTTAGTGGCGGCGGGGAGGGGGGGTCAAGGGGTGGTTCACCCAGGGCGTAAATCGAACCAGAACTGCCTCTGGTTGTCCCATGAAAAGATATACTTAAATATCTGCAGAAATGTGAGCGGTGTACTCACTTTTGTGATACACTGTAGGGAGATCCTGGAGGACACTGGCCCTCACACTCCCCAGACCTGAACACAGTTGAGAACCTCTGGGATGTTATTTATTAGTGATTCAAAGTTGTAGATAGTGCCACAGGTGGTCACTGATGCCCTGATTATGGTCTGGCACCATCCATGGTCTCATCAGGAGCATACCAGATGCTGTCAGGGGTGCGTACAGGCATGGGGGCGGGCCATTCCACAACTAAACCACACAAGATTGATCAGCCTGTGATTTCAAATTTTAGCTCTGATTTTTGGTGTGAGTTTGAATTCAGCCCTTAAAGGGTACATGATTTTGGTTTCATGATTACTGTTTGTCAAGTAATTACAGTAAAACCTTTTCAGTTTTAACATTTCATTCATGAAAATCTGTTTTGTGAATTAAATGTTCTCTTAATTTTTTCAACAGTCCAGTTTCATAAATATATTGATCAGTAACTGTAAGAAACTGATGCATATCTTAAAGGTACTTAATTAATATAAATTGTAGCATTTTTTTCTTGTCCTGCATTTCTTTGAAAAGTATCTTCAGTTCTGTTCCATTCAATTTTATTTATATAGCACCAGTTCATAACAGCAGTTATCACAAGACACTTTATAAAGTGTGGTAAAAACTGAATAATATTAAAGAACCTCCAGAATGATAAATATACTAGTTCTTAGATAGCACTTTTCTACTCTGACTGAGCACTCATACATCACATTTACATTCACACAAGCACTTCCATATATAGTGAAGCCCTTTGATTGTCTGACAGTCACACACATTCATACTCCAACACTTGCATCGGAGAGCAACTTGGGGTTCAGTATTTTCCCCAAGGATACTTTGGCATGCAGCCTGGAGCAGCCAGGAATCAAACCACCAACCGTCCAATTAGTAGGTGACCTGCTCTACCTCCTGAGCTACAGCCACCCACAATCAGTCTTCTATGAACAAACAAGTGACCACTGTAAAGAAGAACTCCCTTTTGACAGGAAGATATCTCTGGCAGAACCATCTGCCTCAATGGGGATAAAAATAAACCTTGTGTTTATATTTTTCTCCACTCCTTTCTTCCATGCAGGGTGTGAAAGGGAACCACAAGAGGCATGCTCAGAGTGAACGGATGGTGTTTCAGTATCATTACACCCAGTGGCCAGGCATGTGTGTCCCAGGGTACACCCTGCTTGTCTTTTCTTTTGTTCACAAGTCCTCAGCCACCCAGATGGCAGACATGGTACCCATGCTTGTCCACTGCAGGTAACATTTCATCTCACTGTAACTGTCTATATCGCTGTGTTTCTCAGCCACTAGTTCACCTAAATTATATTAAACTGAATTGTGTTTTTCTTCACACATTTTATGCAATGGGACATGCATCCTTTAAAACCTTTTAAAATAAGCATTGGTGGAGGTGGAGTACCCAGAGTACCCTCTGCACAGGCACACGAGAACATGCAAGCCCCAACACAGAAAGGCCCCATCTGGTGTCAAACCAGGAACCTTGTTGCTGTGAGGTGGCAGTGCTTTTATACTATCAGCTGCTTTGATTATAGCTGCATATCTCTGCAGCATTAGTGAACCTGCAGTTGTAGTAGACAGCATTTGTTTAAGGGCATTTTAAAGTAAGGCAGATAGGAAAATTACTGGTAATTGCCTGCTGGCTGTTCCCCAGGGAGAATGAGTATGATTCTCGCTGCTATCATCTGTTCTGTGGTGGTCTATAATAAATTGTGCTGCCTCACTGCTGTGGCTGCAGACACATTGCTCATTACAACCATTTTGTGCCAACACACACACACACACACCTCCCACTCATTATGCAGTACACATACAGTGCCCTCTATGTTTGGGACAGACACGCAATTGTTGTAGTTTTACCTCTGTACACCTCTTTAATTTAAGTGCTTTTATGAAAATTTTGCATGAATTGCTTAAGAATTACAGCCATTTTTATATACAGTCCCCATTTAGGGCCAGGTGCGGCCCACTCCCTTGTTATTTCATGACAAATGTTGAAGACATAATATCTGAAGTTGATTCAAAGTGTTGAATTTGTATTTTATAACATTGCACTGAAATGTCTTCAGCCAAAGAGGTCATGTTTTGGTTAGGGATGCGCCGATCCGATATTCAGTATCGGTCCGATCCTGGCCTAATTACGGGATTGGATATCGGAAAGAAATAAAAAAATACAATCCGATCCGACCCACATTAACTGCGTTACGGTTTTTCGTCTTCTTCTTCTTGTGGGTTTGCGGTTGACCAAACCAGCTTAGTGCTGCATTACCACCACCTACCGGAATGGAGTGGGTATCAGGAAATAACCCCCACAGTTCTCCGTCACCGCGACGGATTCCCTTTGACACTGAGCAGATGATAGCTGACATGTTTCCCACGCCTCCACCGCTCTCTGCGTGTTTGTGTGTTGTGATGGCTGTGCTGAGAATTTCAGCTGGTATTTTTTTCTCACTTCAGCTCCCGGACATACTGCTAGCGAGCGCTGCGTCCGGTACCGGAAGGACCCCTTCCCCGTCAAAATATTTTTATACTTAATCTCTAATTAGTGACTAAATATAGACCTGCAGTAGAAACGTATTTAGGAGAATGCTTGTGAATATAAAGCATTACAAGATTAACTCACGCAGCCCCCAGTTATTTGAACATAAACACTGATAAAACAACATCAGCAGTCAGCTGATTTACCTGCAGTCATTCTGCATAAGCATAAAGAGGTAGAGCTGGTGAGCTCAGGTGGAGCGGAAGAAAGCTTTTCTCCCTGTAAGCACCATTAAACCTTTACTGGGAAACAGCTGGAGGTCCTTCATCAACCCCCTGATCAGTAAGTGAAGAAAAGAGAACTTTGTAGTCAGCAGAAAGCCTGGTTAAACAAAAAAGTTTTCAACTGTTTTTTTAAGATGCCACAGAGTCAGCTAAATGGAGCTGGAGTGGTAAACAGTTCCAGAGCTGTGGCACCACTGCCTGAAAAGCGCTGCCCCTCCCTGGTTCTTATTCTTGTACGTGGGACAACTAAAAGATTTTGATTTTGTTGTGTGAGAGACTGTTGACTTATGTAAAATGTATCCCAGGCATTTTAAAAAAAATTGTTTGTTTTTTTAATAAAAAATATCGGCTTTGTATCGGTATGCGATATTGAAATGTAATATATCGGTATCGGCCCTAAAAAAGTGGTATTGTGCCATCCCTAGTTTTGGTAGTGTTTGTGTGCATGCGTGCATATCATTCTGTCTGTAAACATGATAGCTGCAAAAAATTGAATTAATTTGCATAAAACTTTGTAGTTTTATAAGAAGAGTGGGGTCATGTTAACAATCCATTAAAATTTGGCTTACATCCACCAAGGTCTTCAAGACCAATTTATTGGTCAAAAGCCTTATAACTTAGAAACTCTGATTCTTTCATATAAGTGTGGTGCCTGAATGGACTTCTTCTTATATAGCACTTTTTTACTCTACTTGAGCAAAGTGCTTTATGCAGCATGTCTCATTCACCCATCCACACTCACATTCATACGAGCACTTTTTTGCTACACTTCTAACACATTTTTTCCCAGCACTTTCTATCTAACATTCAGACACACATTCACACTTTGATGAATCCATTGGGAGCAACTTGGGTTTCATATTTTCCCAAGGATGACATGCAGGACGGAGCAGCCAGGCATCAAACCTGCTCCACCTCCTGAACCACAGCAAGCCCCTGTGTTTATTATCAACATATAGAAAGTACTGTATAAAGATTTAGAATATCATGTGAAATTTGACCTCTGTCCTCTCCTTCAAGGTCAATAGATTGATCTGATAGGTCAAGGTGATAATAATGCTATTTAAAGCCATGTTTCTTACTGCCATGCTGTGCTAAATATCACATCACTTTGGTCCTCTGATCTCTTCTTCAAGGTCAAATAAGATCAGACTTTTGTAAAATGCGCCTTTGTTTTTATTAGCATTTAGCATACTGGTACATGAGAATTCTAAATCACATGATACAGTAGTTTGCATGCAAATATTATGTCACATTTGACCTCTGATCTCACATTTGCATTTCAAATCTGCCTTTCTCTCAAGTTGACCCCAAAATGTGTTATATCTTTATTTTATTATGACTTTGTTATGTACATTACAGTAACAAGTCCCACACTTTAAATATATAACAATTCAAATGCACAATGTTCCTGAATAAGTTTTTTAAAAAAATAATAAAAAATTGTACTTATATTTATTGATAAAAATTTGAACAAATTTTACTAAAGAATGAAATTAATACTACACATCTACTATATCCACATAAATAAAAAATAATTATACACAAAATAATGTCAAGTATATTAAAATGGGTTTCAACAGGGCATATAACAAAACCCTGCACTTTGCACTGGTTTTTACTGCAGTACAAACTACTTCGTATGTTAAAAAGAACAAACAAAACAAAATGATTAATACAGTACTATTACCTTAAAAGTAAATACTGCCCATTGACTGAGGTGCCTTGGTGGAGGTTTGCACTCTGAGTGCTTCTTGTTTTAATGTAATTTTAAAAATGAGGCTTAAAGGATGCATGTGAGGGAGGCCATTATTAGGCTGAAAAACTGAAATCAGAAGGAAACTTTATAACTGGCCAAATCAACAATCTGGTACATTCTTAAAAAGAATGAAGGCACTGGTCAGCTCAGCAACACCAAAGGCCTCAAAGACCACAAAAGACAACTAAAGTGCATGATGACAGAATTATTTCCTCAGAAGAGGGCCTCAAATGCAGGACTCAGGAGGCATGAATAGCTTCAGCTTTTATTGCTTGAATAACACATGTACCAGAGCTGGTCAGGTGCCAGCAGCGTCATAGCTCACAAAACTTGACTTGAATAAACTTAATAACTTAGCTTGAAAATGAGCGCAAGCATGACATGAAAATTCACAGCCGGAAGAGTAGGTGACAAAGATGATTACAACAGTGACCAGCACAGGAAATTCAGGACTTAAATACACAAGAGGGCTGATGAGGAAAGTGGACACAGCTGGTAACACAGGTGAACCAATTTACACTGACAAGACAAGGGGAAGCAAAACTGAACACAACACACAGGGCCCAGACGACTATCAGAATAAAACAGGAAGTGAAAAACAAACAAGACAAAAACGCAAACTTGACATAAGAGCAGGCAAGCACACAGGGAACAAAAACATGACCTTCCATGAGACGCAAGACGAAGATCTAAGACACGAGAAATCAAGAAACAGACTGGACACTAAACGCTAAGAAACAAGGAATCAAAACATAACCAGGAACAGAAACAAAAGAAGCTCAAAGGAAAACATGATTCAAAAAACAAAACATAAACCCAAAACAACCCAAAACAAAAAACAAGAGTCCAAACAGAGGTCAAAAACAGTTCAGGGGGTCTGCCAAAGAAGTGACACAGACAGTTCACAAAATTCAGGGGCCCAGCGGCGGCATGGCGTGGCAGGGGGCCAACCGCGCTCCCAGTGTCCCTCGGGCAACTTGGCAGAAATCCCACGCTTGGTCCCCGGCTGCTCGGAAAGAGCGGGACTCCTCAGTTCGAACATGGACTTGGACATTAGGCAGGACCCCCTGGTGACACAGGACCCTCTGAGCGAGGCCCCGAATGTGCAGGCTGGGGCTGCGGTGCAGGGCACACAGCTCTCCCCAGGGGCGGCTGCTCCAGCCGACACTGAAGGCTGTGGCTTGGGAGCGGCTGCTGCAGCCGTGTATCAGATCCAGATGTAAATACCTGGAAATAAAAAGTGAGATGTTGGTCTTTTATGTCATGTTGATTTTTTGATGTAAGACCCACAAATAAGCGGCAACTGAAGGTGGCTGCAGTCAACGTGTAACAGAGCAACTCAAGGGAGGAAATTTGGTGATGTCCATGGATCCTAGACTTCGAGCAGACATGTTATTTTGCTCCAGTAATTATTTTTTTGTTTGTTTGTTTTGTCACAAGGTGTTACAGGTAGGGCACTGTAGTGTCTTGAATCATTTCTATCCAATGGACTCCAATTTGTTCATGTAAATGGGGAGTTTTTTGTCACACAATAAGTTTAATTGTGCTGCAATAGGTGTAGGAAGCTGAGAGTTTGTTTCTCAAGACAATAAATATAGCAGTGGGAATATTTAAATCAAGTGTACAAACTGATTTACTAATGTTTGCGACATGCAATTCACTGATAATTGCACTGATATTTAATGCAGAAAAACAGCATGTCGTTTTTTTACGCTTGATGTGGTGGCAGTTACTGCTGCATCGAAGAAGCATCACAGAGATTTAAGAGCAAGAACACTGAGACATTTCTCCACTTGTGTCAATTTATTTGGAATGCTAGACAAAGATGTGACAAACATGTATAGATTACCAAGTCACCTAATTCTAAAACTGCTCAATTAACTCAGAAATATCCTGGAACCTCCAATCTAAAGGAGTCAGGCATTACCAGTGGCAACAAAACTTTTTCCAAATCTTCAAATTTTTGTCATCTGGCTCATTCCAGCAACTGTGGCTTTTCTGGCATGTTGTATCAGTGTAAAATTAAACTGTTATAATTTCAGGACCATGGACAACGCATGCATTTGTCACTGTGGTCTCAAGAGCTGTGCTCTAAAACATGACTGTTTTTAGTGGTAGACCTACTCAAATTCATCTGCATGCACTTTGACAATATGTAAGATATAGATCACACACGCGCACTAGACTCCCCCATGAAATCAGCAAATCCATTTTTTAAACAAATCCAGCATAGAGAATGTGTGATGATGCTGTTAACACCACCAGTCACAGAGTATAGAAATAATCTTTCGTCAATCAGGCATTTCCGGTTGTTTTTCCTGTTGAATTCAGCGAAAGTTGATAACCACTGTCATTGTCTCCTACTGATGTAAGGCTGGCTAACTTAAAGACAGCTTGTACACACTGTTCCTCAATTATAGCTTATGGAGTATTCCAGTGAATGTATGAAGATCAGCCATATCTAAAGACCGCATGATGTCAACCACAAAAAGTGACGAAGCAGCTGGATAGCACGACATGTCGCTATGGCGACTTTGTCTTCTATTCTTCTGATTTTCATTTTCCTCTCTTGAAACACTCAAGTAAAACAAAATTAGTCTTGCACACAGAATATATGACCTCATCGTTGATTTTTTGCAACATTTAAGTCAAACAATACATTCTTAGGCTTATTGCTGCTACTTCAGCAGATTTAATAGTATAGCAAAAAGTTCCTTGCTCGGGGAATGGTACTTTCTGAATGGTCAGGAAGTTTCCTGGAGGTGGATGCAGTTCTACACAGTTCTGATTGGTCATGTGTTTGTAGTTTTATAAGTAAATCAATCTTTTTAGCTTGGCTGTGTTGAAGAAAAAGTTGAGCTATTGTCACAGCCTTGGCATCGGCAGTGTCATCTGTTCCACAAACACTTTAACGTTGGCTATAACCCAAGAATGATGTGACCTAAAATGTTCAAATTGACACTGTAGATGCACCTACTAAAAATCTCGGACAAGTTCAAATCTTGGTGATCTTGACGTAAAAGTCAAAGGTCAAGTTTTCTGAAAATCTTGTGAACATTATAATGCGAGAATGATGTGACCCAAGATGTTCAAATTCACACCATAGATGCATAACCTTCAAGCTAGACCCATGAACCTTTACACACTAGTTCACTGACTTTACTATAACAGCACTTGATCATATTGTCCAAACCCATGCTAAACCCACACTCTGACTTTATGTGTTTGTCTGTGTGTATGTCAGACTGGGAGCAGTGTCAGCTGGCACACTGCGTGCCCTCACAACCCTGTCTCAGCAGCTGGAGCACGAGGGAGCCATCAGCAGCTATCAAGTGCCCAAGATAATCAACCTCATGAGGCCAGGAGTCATCACAGACATTGTGTGTCTAACAAGTGTAACTTTGAGCATCTGCCTTGCATGCTGTTTGTCCTCTACATGTCTTTCACAAAGGTAAATTGTCATTTTGAGCTGCTGTGGGTCCGATTAGTTCCAACATATCCTCGTGCAATGATTCTTGGTGTGTCCCTCAGACTTCTGTGAGGGCACCTCCCTATAAAGTTGCAGCTTCTCAGATTTTCAGAGCCACTCATTTGGCTATAGCAAGAATGTTTTGTCTAAAGTATGTATTTTTTTTTATCTAGTTTAAGGAAAATACAGTACATGTATTATATACATTTAACTTAGCAGGGAAAGATGACAAGTTGTTGTAATGAATGTTGAAAAAAGTGATTTTCTAAACCCCTTTTTCAATTTTGCTAGAACTGTGTCATGTTCAGGACACATGGCAGCTACACCTGCACCTATTAGACTTTAACTTACATGCTATGACCTACTCCAGAAAAAAATGACATTGCTATATAGTTCATATTTCCTTTCCCATGGTTTTTTTTGTCTGTCTCTGTTTTGTTCCAGGACCAGTACCTATACAAAACTCTCCTTAGCGTCGTCAAGGTGAACCGCTTGGCTGTTCTGGCCAGGGACGTTAATGGGACTATGCTGTCTTTGTCAGACTAGTTAGACCAGACAGAGAGTATGGAGCTGATGGCCTGAAATAGGCTCTTCAGGTCCCGGAGCTGTGCTTAGCATTCCTGTGGGTCCAAACAACCTATGTTGTTCCTGAGACCACAGAAGAAGTGCTTACCTTTGAAAAATGTCAATGAACTATCATGGACAAGACTTTTTGAGGCCTTTTTTTGCCAGATTCTTGGTTATAATTAATAACCTACTTACTTTTTACATTGATATAAAGTTTAAATTTTTTTTTTTTTGCCATTTTATGTCTTATTGTTCTCCTACTGAAGGGTTTACATCTGTATTGTTATGTTTCACAACAGTGTTGGTGAGCAACAAGAAGCACGTTTTGGCTTTTCTTGTTTGCACTATTTAATTTCAGTGTTACTACCTATATATACTAAAACGGAATCACTTGGCTTTTCTCCAAGATCATATTTTTTTTTTGACATTCTACAACATTGATTCTTGTTAAACCAACTGCTTCTCTGAAAGACGTTCTGCCTACCACCTAGAAATTCTCCGTCTCCGTAACTGCAAGATGTTTGATTTATGCTCAGCATGACTTCCTTCACCTTGTTCACATATAGCACTCATATTACCATTCATTAATCAGAAGAAACAAGATCATGGAACATATAACCACAAAACACAAACTTTTATTTTTCGTTGCGAAAAAAAAACAACATGAAATTCTGAAACTTTCGGATGCAAACTTGTTGTGTAACCTACATACACACCGAACGCTGTGTGTTTTTGTGAGTAGTTTGTCCTCATAATACACGCTGTGAAAAAAATCAAGTCAGCATCAAGTGATGATGTAATGAGTGCCAGGCAATGGGGGAAAACCCCCCCTTGTACCAAATCCAGCCTTGACAAGACTCTACAGTAACAACATCACATGTGTGTTCAATATTCTCCCTGGTGTAGGGCTGGCGGTCAAACACCTTCCAACTCCACGCAAAGAAAAACCCCTCTATTGGATTGAGGAAGGGGCTGTAAGGTGGATGGAACATGTTCATGTAGCGCTGGTTGTTTGTGAACCACTCACATATCTGGCATAGTGAAAGTTCACATTGTCCCAAACTAAAATGTTTTAATGCATGAAACAGTCACACGAATTTTACACGTCCGGTGTGCAAAGGCCTTAAGTCACACCCAAATTACAATACCTATGTGGCGTAACCACTGCTACTGTGAACTTTTATGGTTATTTCTGTGTATAATTCATAATGTGCTTTTTTTAATATATGGGAACAGATTGATTTCCACCACATCCTAAAGTAACAATACTTATATACTGTAACAGTATGTTTTGTAAAGGCCTTTTGATAAAAAAAAAAAAAAAAAACAGTTTTAAAAAGTAACTTCAGAACAGAGGTCAAAACAAAACTGCTGTGACTTCCAAATAGTTTCAGAATGTCAGACTTAGCTACACTCAATTACTTTGAACCTATGCATTCCTATAAGATGATTTTCAGCTATGTAAGTTTTTTTTAAAAAAACACTCATGCATGCAGAATAATAAATAGCTAACTTGACCATAAATTTTATGCACACAAAATAATTTGTACAACAGCATCTCTCCATTACATGGCGGAACGGTCATTCTGCATGTAATAAATGATCAAGACAAAAACTTGTGCACATCAGAAACATAACCATACTAAAGAGCAAAGCATATTAATCTAAAGGTTCTAGGACTTCTACAGCATTTCAAGTAAGAATGTTTCTGTATTTATGGCCCTCCTTCTTTGTAAGGCAGCATTCAGTAAAAGTTGAGTAACTTGACAGGATTTACTGGAACAGTGACACTGTTTCTGTGTTCAGTCATTGCCACAATCAACTCATGTTAGTGTGTGCAGTGCCACATAAACAAGTTTTGTTTTGTTGGGGTTTTTTTTGGTGGTGTGTGTGGGGGGGGTGTCAATAATCAAACCTTACCAGAAGAAGAATGATGCCACACTGCATTAGTCATGTTAATTTGTGTTTAATAGCAGCTTTGCTTTTAGCATATTTTGACAAAAAAAAAAAAAACCCACCTGTGTAAAAATTTATTTTAAACTTAAACTTCGAGCCCTGCCCCTGGAAGTACTTCTGTAATTCTCCTTCTTTTTTTTTTTTACAAATTCTATGAAAACTCCAAAAATTAATTGATTCAGGTTTTCTAATCTGTCTGTGGCTTTCAATTCAAAACCACATTTCTAGGTTAAAAACAAGCAACAAATACCACAGAGCTGGGGGAGGTGGGTAATATTTTAAGAAAAAATAGAATTCAGTTTAACATGGTAAATTTACAAGGGGAAACTTGGAACTTCTCATGCATGGATCCTTAAGGGAAAAACATGTTCTGAATTCCAGGGGTGACATTCTGCCATTGTTGGCCCTAATCTGCCATCCTCCAAGTCAATTGTCTGGTCTTAAGTAAATATAAATTAATCAGATACATTTATTAGTTCTGTGGCAGACTAATACAAATTGACATACATCAGTCTTTTAAGGGAATAGTGTCATTTTGTTTCTGAAATACTGTTATCTTTATTCTCTAAATTATTTAAGTGTTTAAGTGAAGTTTCAGGCTATTCAGTTTTAACTGTAGGGCTCTAACTAAATCGGATTTAGCTACAAAAAGGCACAAACCTGATAAGCTCATTAGCTAACAGGGTGAAATATTTGGCTGAATCCAACAGGCCTGTTCAAAATCTCTTTGGTTTATCTTGCCAGAGACTTCTGTAAATAATTCACATTCCACACTACCTTTTCTGCAGAGATTCTGTTGTAATGGTTTGTGGCCTATAAGCAAAGAGCAGAGTCTGTCTTTTCTGGTCTAGTTGCAGTGACACCCCCCCCCCACACACACACACACATATTTTTATGCCTACACTTTTCTTTGACATAAGGATGTTCTTTGATGATATTCTATACCTCTGTGATTGATGGTGTGAAATGAAGGTTTTCACAAGCCTTGTTTTCACACTGCGCGAGACAGATGATGTGTTGAATGATGAAACAATAAGAGGATAATGTACACTTTGATTAAAAAAAGAAAAAAGTTTCCCATTTAGGAACATTTGTCCTTTTCTCTTGCTGTTTTTTTTTTCATATAACTGGACAATCCTTCCCATCCCCCAATCTAGTCATAGTATCAAAGTCATTACATGTAACCATTGTTTACTGCATTATTTTAGATGAAGGGATGCTTCAAAAGATATTGAAAACAACACTGCTTTGAAAAGAACAAGTGATGACTGGTGTGTTTATTTTCACAATGGAAATTAAAAAGAAAAAAGGCTTTAAAATAATCTTTGTGGCTTGTGGAGTATGGATTGCTGTGTTTATGGGGTGCACCTAAATGTACCATGAATTCCCTGTTCACCTCTACAAGTTGAGCTGTACATAGCAAAGTAGATACACAAATAACTTTCAAGCGTGTGACCACTACTTTCCAAAGTGTAGCTGTAAAGAGAAAGGCACAGCAGAGCAGTGTACATGTTAGAGGTTGTATAATCGACAGCAGCTGTGCCCATCTGATCCATCTGATCTCTGCTGTGGCATTAGTTTAGGAAGGAGAATGGAGCTGCTGGAGGGTTGTGGAGAACAGCCAGAGGAAGCAGCAGTTGAAGGAGTGGATGATCACACACTGCAGGAACACCTCCTTGCTGCAGATAGCAAGGACTGCCGATATGTAAGATCTCTGCTGATTTGTCATCCTTTATTTCATAGCTGTATTTGTCTTTCCAGTGCCACACATTAGACGCAAAAACCTTTTAAGTACATATATTAATTGCTTACTTTTTTAAATTAGATATTACATAAATGGAAGTGGTGTTGTTGCTGAAAGAACAACAGAAGAAAATTAAAACAACTAGAGGAATATGTCTGCTGTCCTTTTCAACCTCAGGGTGAATATTGATGACCAAGACTGTGTGGCAGTGTTGCATTGTAAATGTATATTTATTCCTGGATTTGAAAAATTCTGAAAAGAAAAACAAAACAAAACATTTTGTCCTTTGAAAGAAAACACTTCTATGTGTGACCTTTGTGAGACATCTCTCTCTCTCTAAATTAATATTCTAGAACTGGTCTAGTTTGTGGTAACAGCCAGTTGATTCCACCTTGTCAAACGATAAAAAAAATAGTGTTTGTTTGTTTTGGCCAAACACTGGAAACTCCATCCATCCAGTCTCTTCTGCTTATCCTTCTTAGGGTTGTGTGTGTGTGTGTGTGTGTGTGTGTGTGTGTGTGTGTGTGTGTGTGTGTGTGTGTGTGTGTGTGTGTGTGTGTGCGTGTGTGTGTGTGTGTGTGTGTGTGTGTGTGTGTGTGCACCATGCTGCCAACACTGGAACCTCTGACTGGAGAGACAACACCACATCAAAGTTAGCTAGTTTTACTCCCAAGGCTTACACTGGCACAAAAAAAGGAGGGGGGTAGAAATCATATAAAATGATTAGTTCACTTAACAATGTATGGTTAAAAAAAAAAAAAAGTGGGTTATAATTGTGTGTGCACTACAATTTAGTAAACCTATTTTTGCCCACAGACATTCACAGATATATTAGCTCTGCAGTGAATCCATTAATTTGAGGGTTACCCAAGATCCTTTGCCATTATTAGTCAGTACAGGGTGTTTAGTTTAGTAGCATTTAACCTGGACCTTTTTTAACTCTACAGTTTCAGTGAATAGAATGAGTTGTGGCTAACATAGTTTTAGTTCCAAGCTGTGGTCACCCAACTGACATAAAAAGTTGGCTGTGAGCTTGCACGTGCAAGTAGTTTGTAATGTAATGTGATGCACTGCCACTACAAAGGACTGAAACTAGTGCTGCACAGTGAACCTAACTGCAATCATGATGTCAACCTGCACAGTTGTGTGAACATGAGAACATATTCTCCTTTTGTGTCCAGTCTGTTCACTGTTTAAACTCACCACATGTAGATAACTAGTCACTCTCAGTTTAAGCAGTAAAGCACATGCAGTATATGGTCCAGGCCAGACAAGGTGATGAAGATGGATCCTAACCAACAGATTGATGCTAAACACTACATCTGTCATTTGGTGATATTTTGGATTTAAGCATGGTGACACTGAGCAGAAGAACAGATTCTGTAAAACATGTGAAATGTTTTACAGGTGCTGCTACATCAGCACCCAAAGCAGCACAGAAGAACAATCAGTACATTGGCCTAAAAGCCGTGACTGAACCATACATCAACCTAACTGTGCACTTTGCAGGTGCTGACTTTGAACTGAAAAGAAGTTGCTTGCAAACATCACACTGGACAGAATATAGCCTTGGGCTTGAAAGCACCATTAGCTCAATGGGATTTGTGTGAAGAGCATCAGTGTTATCACAACAGACCACAGAACAAATACTGTTAAGGCAGTGGAGCCTAACCACTGAACTAGGATCCAGTGTTTTAGACATAGATTTGACCTTGGAATTGGTAAGTTGAGTTGATCACTTTTGTACCTCTTAATTTAACAATGTATTTATATTAATTTGCTTTAAAAATAATAATCAACTGTTTATTAGTCCAACATAATTAAAAGAATTCCATAAAATTTGGAAACAGTGGCATTTGACATTAAAGTGCCTTGAGCCAACTGTTTGTTCCGATTTGGCATCATAAATAAAATTGAATTTTGTTACAAACTACAAACAAATGAACAAGCAAACAAACAAATAAATAACAAATTAGTTAATTAGAAAAAAAGGATTCACTAGCACACAACAAAACACTTGACAAACATGTCAAACTCAGAAAGATTCAAAGTACACATTACATAAGAAAACAATGTTTTTGTCCTGTCTCTTTCCCCCAACCGGTAGCAGCAGATGATTGCCCATCCCTGAGCCTGGTTCTGCCAGAGGCTTCTTCCTGTGAAAAGGGAGTTTTTCCTTCCCACTGTCGCCAAGTGCTTGCTCATAGGGGGCCGTTTTGACTGTTGGGTTTTCACTGTAATTATCATAGAGTCTTTACCTTACAATGTAAAGCCCCTTGGGGCGACAGTTTGTTGTGATTTGGTGCTCTATAAATTGAATTGAATTGAATTGAATTGAGTATACCATGAGCTTTTCAATATCTTTAATGGTTCTGTTTTACACTCTTGTCCTTCACAGCAAATGCTTAAAATGTTTATGCCTAACACATTAAAAGAGTTACTGGAATATTCAAGAGGTCACCTGGAAGAAAGAGTGACTTTGATAGAGGCACAGAGAAAACTCACTCTTCCAGAGCATGCAGTGGTGATAGACTGCACAACACCTAAGTAGATCTACTATTTGGAAGGTGGTTTAATTCCTGGTTGCACCAGTCTACATATCGAAGTATCCTCGGCCAAGATACTTAAACCCAAGTTGCTCTCTGATGCGTTCATCAGAGTGTGAATGTGTGTGAATGTTAGAAAGCACTTAAGCATAGCAAAAAATGCTTATGTGAATGGCTGAATGAGGCATGTTGTATAGAGTAGAAAAGCACTGTATAAGATCCAGTCCATTTACCATTTACCACAATGGAGTTACACTCAGGAAATGATAGAAAGTTTCGTGGAACAGTAAAGTTGCTTAACCAGTGTTCTCTCTACACAACAACACATAGTGGGACACCTACTGCCCTCATGACAGGACCTGGAGGTCCAGGACTATATGAACAAGGAATTTAGCCCACTCCTTACCCTGTCAGGTGAAAGCTCTGTAAGCAAATCATGTCTGAAGCCTTTTTTATATCTTCTGCATACTTCAGTACTGTATTTAAGAGAAAGGGGGAACTGACCTGACCAATTCAGTGAAACAACTTTTAAACTTTTTTTTCTTTTCTTTTTTTTTTAGGAAATACACCAGCTGCAGATAACTACACAAAGCACTGCAGAAATGGAGATGGTTAGACAGGAAGTAAAAAAACAAAAAACATGTCCAACAAAAGGCGAGAAGAAAACTTTGCAGTTTCTTCAAGAGCAGCACAGTCACAATGGCAGAAGCATCAGTGTCAGCCACATTCGATCCTTAGGTACAGTTCAGTAAGGAGAAATCTTTTGGAAAAGTTGAACATTTATTGGACTAGAGTATAATGTCATCAGCTTTGAGTTTGATGGCATGGAAAAGCAGAAGTGATGTGAAGAATAAATAGCAGCCAAATTCCCTATAGGAAAGCTGACAGAGGAGTGAAAACAGATTTCCTTACTGAACTTACACCTAAGCTTCATTTTAGAAAAGCAGTAGTGGCTGAATTGAACATTTATATTTACATGCCTACTGCTGATGACCATGGAGAAGATCCACTGAAATGGTGGTAGAGCAACAAATTAAACTTCTTCCAGGTGTGAAAACTAGCACAGAAATGTGTGCGTACAAGCAAAAGAGTGCCTCATGTAAGGGTGGCTGTGGCTCAGGAGGTAGAGCAGGTCATCTACTAATCGGAAGGTTGGCAGTTACATTCCTGGCTGCTCCAGTCTGCATGCCAAAGTATCCTTAGGCAAGATACTGAACCCCAAGCTGCTCTCCAGTGCAATTGACTGAGTCTGAATGCTTGTAAATGTTAGATAGAAAAAGCTCTGATATGGAAAACTGTGTGTGTGTGTGAATTGGCAAATGTGTATAAAGTCCTTTGAGTGCTCAGCTGGAGTAGAAAAGTGCTATATAAGAACTAGTTCATATAGTTTATATATAAGTACCAGTCTATCTACCAGGATATGACAAACAGTGTTACTGTCTGATATCAATGTTTATTTTTGAAAGTTGGTGAATATGATTAACATTTTGCTGATGCTTTGATCATGACCACAGTGTATTCTGTTGCTTTAAATTATTTTTTTAATTATTGTTATTTGTCTTTATTCTTTCAAACGAGTATGCTTTGACATATGATTCTAAATAGAATATACATTATTCTGGCAAATAATAGTAAGACAGGCTGCTGATCTCCAGCACAAATGGAAACTCTGGATCTTTATGTTTGCAGTGGAGTCTTGAAACCACTAGAGGGAGCCAGTATCATAGATGTGAACAATCACAGCTGGGAAGTGTACATATATAAGATAGGTTTGGGAGGTTGGGGATGTATGTGGATTTACTGTGACTTATGAAAACAAATTACAGATGGGTGTCAAATGACAGAAAAAGCAGAACCTTGATTATTATGGAGAGGCTGTGGCTCTGGAGGTGGAACAGGTCATCTACAAATCTGAAGATTGGTCATGAACCCTGTCTTAGTTATACTGCAATAGGCCTAAGCAGCTGAGGGCTTCTCATGATGCACTAAGTGTTTCTTCTTCACTCGCCTTATCTGGTTGTTGACGCTTTCTGTTTTATTGTAGGATCTTTACCTTACCTTATAAAGCACCTTGAGGTGACTGTTGTTGGGATTTGGAGCTATATAAATAAAACTGAGTTGAAAATTGAATTGCACTGGTTTGATTTGTATGCCAAAGTATCCTTGAACAAGTTACCGATCAGCTTTATATTAAGATGACACATAAAAGTTATTTTACTGATATTTCCTAAAAAAAAAAAAAACGAAAAAGGGAAAAAAAGGAAAAAACATTAAACATTTTTGTTTTTTATGTTTTGCTTTTATTTATTTTAAATGTATTCATATTTCTGCACTAATCTGCAAAACAAGGTCACTGGTAAAATCTCCAGGATCTTGGCCCTGCTACTGTATGAGCTGATTGTGGTCAGAGTTGGGGTCAACTAGCCGCAGGCCACTACTGCCTGGTATGGGGTGGGTGGTTTTGTGTTAGTTTAGTGAATGAGCAGGGTAGGAGGTACTGAGGTCAAGGACAGAATTTAAGAATAAAAGGGGAGGGGGAGGTTTTAGGGCTATGCATCCAATCCTGGGTGACAGCATCACCAGGGAACAAAGATGTGATGTAGGGAATTATCTAAAAGGGGTTTTAAAGAGCCATTCCAAATGACTAGCTCTGCACTGTGTATTGTAATGCCCAAGGCCCTTGGCAAGCACGGCTACTGCTTTGTCAATGACCAGAGCTGAAATCACCATGCCAGTCACTGACAACAACGACCCCAGATACACAGAAAGCCAGCTCTCCTCTGCCCTTGGTGGGGTAGCATGAATTTGAAGCCATAAGATTATGCAATGCTGTTCAGCTACTGAGGTCCATTGAGAACCCTGACAGAGAAGTGGCTGAGCCCAATGCTGTGGAAATGGTTAAGTGTTGACTTCATTTTGATTGGATAATGGGCAATTGCCGAGTGCACTGCATTCAGTGATATGCTGGGAATGTAGCAGGGGCAAGTGAAGGGGAGGAAAAGAATGAGAAGGGAAAATATTTTGGCGTGTTGTGTTTTTGAAGACTGTTATTTCACACTTGGGCCAGTTACATTTGTTTGGATCTCAACCCTGCACAGTTTACTAATTTGTATCAACTGCTGATGTAATTTAAATTGCAAATGACAATTTGAAAATTTTTGGTCAGACAGTTGATTTTTGTTTCATTTTAACACTCTGTTTCTGAATTGAGATTTCACATTCCACTGCTGCACAGTGCCTAAGTTTGAAAGTCTTTCCTTTGATGGTGACATCCAGTTGTCCAAGTAAAAGCCAAGGCTGCAAGCTCTTTGTGTTTTCTTTCATACAGGCCTTGACTTTTGTCATGTTGTCCCACATTAAATGGAAGCCTTCATGTCCTACAGAGAAGGCAACACTGTCTTTAAACTAACTGTGCATAGCTCCCCATTGACTCTATGGGCTTGAGTGTAAGATTTCGTTTTTGACGGCCCCTCACTTCAGCCACATTACTAGGATCACGTATCACTCCTATCACCTTCCAGTAAGTAAAAGTGACTTTTGTTTTTTCAAATCTTGTGCACTGAAACAGAACTATCCTTCTGGAGCTAATGTGAAAATTCTTCCCCTGCTGGAGTTAAATATACTAGGGCTGCATTATTGCTCTTTGAGGAATACAGTAGGGGGGCTGTGCTTGCTGAATTCCACTGTATTGATTGTTCTTCTACAGATGTCTTTCTGTTGTTGGCTGGCAAAGTCAGAATGTGTTATTCATATTGACTGACGGATTAAGCGGGCTGCTGAAAGGACACGCATGAATTTTGTGTTTGTGTACATGGGCCTTTTGTTGATATTAATTCAGTGTTGGCACAGATCTGCACATGTAGAGTGTATTAAGTTTGATTCTTAATGAAGTCCTTTATTATAGGCTAATAAATTTACCACATGCCAGTCAAAATAAATGCTTACACTGAGTTCTTGTTTAAGAAAAGCCACATGGGTAATCACTCTCTGTTTGTTTGGGTTTTTCAAATGCAGTATGTTGTATTTTGGACAGCTCACCCAGGCCCTATATGTTTCAATATTTTCTTCTTTCAGCTGCTCCCTTTAGGGGTCACTACAGCAGATCATCTACCTCCATCTCATCCTATCCCTAGCATCCTCTTCTGTCACACCAATCCTCCACATGTCCTCCTTTACTAGATTCATGAACCTCTTCTGTGACCTTCCCCTTTTCCTCCTGCCTGGCATGTCCATCTTGAATATCCTTTGTCCAATATAACCACTGTCCCTCTTCTGCACATGTTCAAACCATCCTAGCCCCGCCTCTGTGGCTTTGTTTTCAGGCTGCTCAACCTGAGATATCCCTCTGATATACTCATTTCTAATCCTGTCTGTTCTGGTCAGTCCCAGTGAAATTCTTAACACTGTAAACTCTGCCACCACCAGGTTGGTCTCCTGTATTTTTGTTAGTGGTTCTGCCTCCAAACCATACCATCACAGCTGGTCTCACTACCATCTGGTAAACCTTCCCTTTTACCCTTGCTGCTATCCTTCTGACAAAAATCAACCCTGACACCTGTCTCCACCCCCTCCACCCTGCCTGCACTCTCTTCTTCATTGCTTTTGTCCACTGTCCGTTGCTTTGGATGGTTGGCTCCAGGTTATATTATATGGTAGCTATGGCTCAGGACATAGAGAGTGTCATCTACTAAAAGGAAGGTTCATGGCTGCTCCAGTCAGCATGCCAACATATCCTTGGGCAAGATACTGAACCCCAAGTTGCTCCTGATGTGTTCGAGTTTGGGTCTTCTACCAGAGTCCTGTGCAGTGGCTTAGCTGTACCCAGGACTGCATTCTTCAATCCAATTTTATTTATATAGAGCCAAAGCACAATAAAAAAAAATTGTTTTAAGTTCTAATCTTAAAAATAAATAGGGTGTCTGCCTCCTGAATCCCCACTGGGAGCTGGTTCCAATGAGTTCCTATGAGTCTTTAAGATAAGGTGGGGCCTGATTATTCAAGGCCCTGTATGCAACCCTTGTACGGCTTGTATTACTACAGGCTTCTTCCTCTGCTCGTCCACAACTATGTACGGTTGGTTAGCCATTACCAATTTGTCTGTCTGTATCTGGAAGTCCCACAGGATCTCTCAACTAACCTTGGGGGCATATTGCATTTTGACCTTGGGACTTCAAATGTTCCTGTATATGCCAGCCACTTGTTTATGGGGTTCCGTATATGCCCTGCCAGCTAGCATCTTGCCATGATAACTCCTGTTTTTAAGATAAGATAAGTTAAGATAAGATAAGATAAGATAAGATAAGATAAGGTTTATTTGTCACATACACAGTTATACACAGTACAATACACAGTGAAATGCATTTTGTACCTGCAGCTGATAATAAGTAGTAAGAATGTATAAATAAGAAGAATAAAATAAGTAATTCACACTATACAGAATAGAATAATTTACATTGTGCAATAATAGTGTAGTTTAGGGCTCTGAATTAAGTAGACAGATGGCTTGTGGATAAAAACTCTTCTTCAAACTTTCAGTCTTAGTCCTCAGGCAGCAGGGAGAAGAGAGAGTTTCTGGGGTGGTTGGGCTGTTTAAAGATCTTCATAGCCCTTAGCCTGCACCTCTTGGTGTAAATGCCCTGCAGGTTGCAGAGGGTAGTTTTGATGGTCCGTTCAGCTGAACAAACCACCCTTTTAAGGGCCATGAAGTCCTGTTTAATGCAGTTTCTCATCCAGGTAGTGATCCTCCCACGCAAGATCCTCTATGTAAAAGTTCCTAAGCACCTTGAGTGGGAGCTTGAAGCCTCTCAGTTGCCTGAGGAGGTAGAGATGATGTCTGGCCTTCCTCACAGTGTTGTTAATGAGATGAGTCCAGAACAGGTATCTCCCAGGTATTTGAAAGTGTCCACTCTTTCCACCTCAGCACCACTGATGAGAAGTGGATGGTAGTCCCTCTGCTGCTTCCTGCTGAAGTCCACAATCAGTGCCTTTGTTTTTCTGACATTAAGCAGAAGGTGGTTCTCCCGGCACCAGTTCTCCAGGCGGGAGATCTCCCTCCTGTAGGCTGTCTCTTCATTGTGGGAGATCAGTCCCACAACAGCTGTGTCATCAGACGTGGCCTCACACTCATGGCTGTACAGCTAGTACAGCAGAGGACTGAGCACACAGCACTGGGGGAACCAATGTTGAGGGTGAGGGGGGATGAGGTGAGGTGACCCACTTGTACCACCTATGGTTTGCTGGTCAAGAAGCTGTAAACCCGCCTGCACAGGGAAGGGCCCAGGCCCAGGTCCAACCGCTTAGAGACCAGTCTGGAGTGGACAATGGAATTAAATGCTGAGCTGTAATCTACAAACAGCACTCTCACATAGTTCCCCTTACCAGTGTCCACGTGGGAAAAGGTCTTGTGGTGGAGGAAGGTTATGGCGTCGTCTGTGGATGTGTCTGGCTGGTAGTGGGTTTAGGGTGGTGGGCAGTGAGGAGGTGATGAATGTCTTGATGGGTCTGTCAAAAAATTTCATCACCACAGAAGTGAGTACTATGGGCCTGAAGTCACTGGGGCTGCTGGGGTGTGGTTTCTTTGGGACAGGGACTATAATGGACTTTTTGAAGCAGGTGGGAATCATATGCAGTTTTAGTGAGAAATTGAATATCCACAGGTAACCACAGGTGCCAGCTGGTCAGCACAGGTCTTAAGGACAAGTCCACTAATATCGTCTGGTCCAGCCACTTTCCTGGTGTCTGCACTTCTAAACACCCTACTCAAGTCACCCTCTGTCACAGTGAGTGTCTCCGCCCCTCTGGCTGGGAGCGCACTGGGCAGTCGGTTTCCCAACTCGAAGCAGGCAAAAAAGTTAAGTTCATCGGGGGGCTGTGTGGTGCTTTGTAGTCAGTGATGGTGTGTAGTCCCTGCCACAGTCCCCTGGAGTCAAACTGCTGTAGTTGTTGTCCCAGTCTGGGACAGTAGCGAATGTTTAGCCTCTTTCACCGCTCTGTGGACATTCTATGAGGCAGCCTGTAGTCCTCCATGTTCCCAGAACCGAGCCCAGAGTTGTAGGCAGCAGTGCGGGACCTCTGAGTGTCGTGGACAGATTGATCCACCCACGGCTTCTGGTTGGGAAAAATCCTGATGGTCCCCCTAAGCGACGTGTGATCAACAACTTTCCCAATAAATCCTTCAACAGTTTCCATAAAATCCTTGATGTTTCCACCCACGCTGCTGAGAAACACGTCCCAGTCGGGAGCGGCTTCTGTTTGGTCAGTCCACCATGTCACTTCTCTCACAGCAGGGGGTTCCTGCCTGAGCCTTTGTTTATATTTCAGCATGAGAAGGACAGAGGTGTGATCTGACTTCCAAAAGGGTGGAAGAGGGTTTACTTTGTAGCCCTCTTTGACAGAACAGTAGCAGTGGTCTAGGCCCCTTTTACATGAGAGCATTTTCAGTGGAAATGGTGTCATTTTGCTGTTTTCATTTTTGGAAAGGAGCACTGAAATGTTTCAGAAATGATCTCTGTTTACATGGAAACGGAAGACACAGTTCCTATTGCCTGGACACAAGCTGGCGGTGTGGATATGGGAATCGCAACCATAGTGTGCATGTGCGAGTGCCTCCATTTTCAAAAAGCAGCATATTCGTCCGTTTACATGGAAATAGAGATCGGACCTGTTGAAAACGCTCCACTCTGAAGTCTGTTTCCAAAAAGTATCGTTTTCACTCCGTTCTCATGTAAACGGGAGGTCGAAACACAATCAAATTCATCGGAAAACATTCTCGTGTTAACGGGGCCCTAGAGTCCTCTCTCCTCTGGTGGGGCAGTCGATGTGTTGAGTAAACTCCGGTATCACTTTTTTCATGTTTGCACTGGTAAAGTCCCAATGAGAGATGCATCATACTGATTAGTCTGATTGGTAGAAAAAGCCTCACATAGATGACCAAAGTGAACTTGTGGGACAGGTAGTGGGGGTGTCATTTTAGGGATAGGGATGTATTGTAGGTAAAGACCCTACAATAATACAGAGAAAACCCAACAGCAAGAACAACCCCCTATGAGCAAGCACTTGGCGACAGTGGGAAGGATAACAGGAAGAAACCTCCAGCAGAACCAAGCTGAGGGAGGGGCAGTCGTCTGCTGCGACCGGTTGGGGCCGAGGGGAGGGAGACAGGACGGAAGAGAGACAGAGATTAATAATAACTAATGATTAAATACAGAGTGAAGTATAAACAGAGTAAAAAAGGTGAATAAAAAGAAACAGTGCATTACGCAAACCCCCCACCAGACTAGGCCTATAGCAGGGATGGTTCAGAGCCACCTGATCCAGCCCTTGATAAGCTTGATGAAAAAGGAAAGTTTTAAACCTAATCTTAAAAATAGAGAGGGTGTCTGTCTCCCAAATCTAAACTAGGAGCTGGTTCCACAGAAGAGGGGCCTGAAAGCTGAAGGCTCTGCCTCCCATTCTAGTCTTCAGTATCCTAGGAACCACAAGTAAGCCAGCAATCTGAGAGTGAAGTGCTCTATTGCGGTGATACGGTAATATACGGTCTTTCAGATAAGATGGGGCCTGATTATTCAAGACCTTGTATGTGAGGAGAAGGATTTCTATTCTAGATTTAAAAGGGATCTAATGAAGAGAAGCCAGTATGGGAGAAATATGCTCTCTCTTTCACGGATTCTCTTTCAGGGATTACTCTGTCAGTACTCTAGCTGCAGCATTTTGAGTCAGCTGAAGGCTTTTCAGGGAGCTTTTAGGACAGCCTGACAATGAGTTACATTAGTCCAGTCTAGAAGTAATAAAGGCATGAATTAGCTTTTCACCTTTCACTCTAAGAAAGGATGTTTCTAATTTTAGAAATATTGTGCAAATGCAAAAAAGCAGACATATTTGTCTAATATGTGCATTGAAAGACATATCCTGGTCAAAAATGACTCCAAGATTTCTCACAGTGTTACTGGAGGCCAAAGTAATGCCATCCAGAGTAAGTATCTGGTTCGACACCATGTTTCTAAGATTTGTGGGGCAGAGTACAAGAACTTCATTTTTATCTGAATTTAGAAGCAGGAAATTAGAGGTCATCCATCTGGCTTCATGGATAGATAAAGCTGGGTATCATCTGCATAACAAGGAAAATTGATGTAATTTCTTCTAATAATAGTGCCTAAGGGAAGTGTGTATAATTAAATAAAATTGGACGTAGCACAGAACCCTGTGGAACTCCATAATTAACCTTTGTGTGTGAAGAAGACTCCCCATTTACATGAACATATTGGAGTCTATCAGACAAATATGATTCAAACCACTGCAGCGCAGTGTACCTTTAATATCTATGGCATGCTCTAATCTCTGTAATAAAATGTTATGGTCAACAGTATCAAAAACTGCACTGAGGTTCAACAGGACACTGTCAGAGGCCTTGAGAAGATCATTTGTAACCTTCACTAATGCTATTTCTGTACTGTGATGAATTCTGAAACATGACTTAATCTCTTCAAATAAACCGTTCCTCTGGGGATGATCAGTTATCTGTTTTACAACTACTCTTTCAAGGATTTTGGAGAGAAAAGGAAGGTTTTAGATTGGTCTGTAATTAGCTAAGAGTCAAGTGAGGGCTTTTTCAGTAATGTTTAATTACTTCCACCTTGAAGGCCTGTGGTACATAGCCAACTAATAAAGACAGATTGATCATATTTAAGATTGAAGCATCAATTAATGGAAGGACTTATTTGAATAGTCTAGTAGGAGTGGGATCTAATGAACATGTTGATGGTTTGGAGGAAGTAACTATTGAAGTTTGCTTCAAAGGATCAATTGGAGAGAGAGAGCCTAAACAAATACCAGCAGTGCTGAAAGTACCCGAACATGAAGATATGTCTTTGAGATGGGTATTAATTTTTTTTTTCTAATGGCTAAATTTTATTTGTGAAGAAATTCATGAAGTCATTACTAGTCAAAATTAAAGGGATACTCGGTTCAACAGAGCTCTGACTCTTTGTCAGCCTGGCTACCTCAGACTATAAGCAAGATATATGATACTGGCTCCGATGTTGCCTGGATCAACAAGGTCAATGTCAGGTGTTGAGAAATGATGACATGCTGACGATAAGTGGGCTAGAACAAGGATGGACGACAAGATGAGAATCGGGAACGGTTGGAATGCTACTGTAATACACATGTAAACCTGGTGAAAGAGGCTGTGGGACCTATGGATTCTTCCACAATATTTAGACTGACATCAAAACAGCTAGTAATTCCAATTCTAAAATCCACCAGAAGCAACTGCTATCACAAGTAGAGATTGATGAGGTACAACACAAATGCTAGAGCAAGGGAACCATGAAGAAGCTGCTAGGAAAGCTGCAAATCCCAAGTACCTGCAGAGAGTATGTCCTGAAGACAGCTCCTTACCATACATGGAGGGCTTCACCCCAAATCCAGCACCCTGAGACTTTTAGAGACACTGGTCTGTGGATAAAAAGGTTATGATCACAGGAGTTATTCCTCATCCTATTTTCTACAAGTGGTTGAGTACATCTGTGTCATTCACTAATAATTCACATTCACAGGCCTGAATGATTGACAGTGAGAGGTCTAGTGGTGATGTTTAGCTGGAATGACTTTCTGCTGCCATAGTTAAGCTCCACTTGTATCCATAGAGGGAAGGGTCACTGCAAATCATGTCCTGAGTGATCAAGGGTGTTTCCTCTTCCAGGAAGACTGTGCTCCCATCAATAGATTACAAGGGCTCAGTGGTTTTAGGATGAAAATAATGTGAACTATGCAATATGTGGACACAAGTATTGGGCCATACCTCTTAATCTTTGATTCAAGTGTTTTCAGTCCTATTGCCATAGTTATATAAAATCAAGCACTTAGCCATGCAGTCTGCCTTTACAAGCAATTGTGAAAGACTAGGTCATTCTAAAGAGCTGACTAAATGTGAGCATGTTATTGTATTAGGATGCCACAGTTGTAGCAACTCAGTTTGTGAAATTTCGACCATCAAATCGACCATCATATTACAAATTGGAAACCACAGCATAAACCATGTGAAGTTACAGAGGAGAGTTTGTAAAAGCTTTCAAAGTTCTGCAGACCAAACCTGTTCCAAACCTCCTCTTGCATTAAAATCAGTACAAAAACTGTGTCCCAAGAGATTCATGGCACGGATTTCCATGGTTGAGTAGCTCCTGTAGTTGTAATGTGTAGGTTGCCCAGCACTTTTGTCCATGTAGTGTATGTTATGGTTTTCAAAGTCATCAGAGCTCAACACAACTAGCACTCGTGGAAAAATTGGGCCAATGTCACAAATAACCACCATTCTCAGATCAGGAGGGACCAGTATAGTTCCAGAGATTCAGTGAATATGAAGGTACATTGAAGCATTCTTGGTATTACATGGTGGCCAAATGCCTTATTAGATATTTTAGGGTTTTTTGTTCAATTTGTCGGTCTTTTGATTGCGAGGACAGCTCTAATTTGTGTTTGAAGGCATAGATAGTGTAGTTGAAGCTTAGTCTGGCTTAAACTGGCTAAATTAAACTTACACTATACCAGAGCACTAGGCCACCAGTGACGTGCAGTCAGGGGAGGCAGGTGAGGCAGTGCTTCCCCTGTTATCATGACAAGTAAAATGCTGACACTGATAAGAAAAAATACATTTGACCACTTGACTGTTCTATTTAACTGTTTTATAAAACTGTTTTATGTATTATGTCAACACTTTAATGGTCAAAATCGCGGAATGTATGAATTCAAACATATTGAAGAAATGCGGGGTGAGCCAGTGCAGTGCTATGCTTCACCTCCAGTGGCGCTGTGGCGCACACAATAAATGAAGCAGGCGGTTGGCGCATGCCCATTGCTGTCTCTCTTTATATTGTCAATATACATGTTTGATTACACATGTGCTACACATACTGCTGTTCCACAGTCTGTCGAAAATACTGAATGAATGTGTGTGACATGTTTATTCTATGTGATCGGTCATAAATGTACGGTGAAAATACACAGGGGGAGGCAGAAAGTACCGTGCCGCACCGATTGGGGGCAGTGCTGCAACAGTCCTGTTCCATAGGGAGAAGGATAGTCGAATGGACTTCATCTTCAAATAAAGGTAAGGTAATACATGTTTTTTAAATTTATTTAAAAAGAGAGACACCCCCCCCCAAAGAAAAAAAACAGTTTGACCTTTCTTTAAATATTTTGTTTTTCTTGCCATCATTGTTAAACAGTATGGAATTGATTAAAACATAATTAATCATTAGCATAATTAAAATTGAAATATAAGCTTCTATTTTGGGTTCATATATGTAAACATCTGACTCCAGACAAGTCAGTGCCTCATCCATCACAAATCTCACCACATGTCACTGTAGGCCACCTACAATGATGTGTGGTGAGGTGACTTGTCCCAACTGTGGCATCCCACGGTACCATACTCACATTCAGTTCTTTGGAACCTTTTTTTTTTTTTTTAACAATTGTTTGTAAAGGCAGGCTATTGACTAGGTATTTAATTTTATACAGCTGTTGCAGTGGGACTGAAAATACCTGAATTCAGAAATTAAGAGCTGTGACCCATGTAGTATAACTTCAGAGATCCCTGATAATTAGTTTGACAAAAATGAGCCTTTGCTAATTTGAAAGATGGGCTTTGTGTAACAAACTTCAAAATACATGTGGAAGTAACCCCATTAAGCCAGAGTAGGAAATATTGTTTTTCTTACGGAATACTACACTAAGAAAAAATTAAACTTGCAACTGCTCCAGACTAGATGTTATACAGATAAATGAGTATATATGTATCTAAGTGTTTAATTGATTTTATGGGGTCTTTAAATTCGATTTGCTAATAGAGTGGTTTATCATTAACATGGTGACCTAAAATGAAGGCGCCGTGAACATTTTCCAGCAGTACCAGTTCAGGTCAGAAGGATTAGCTGTGATACCAGACATCCCCAAATCAACTTGCCCTTCACAACAGTAACACTCTGCTTAAATGCCACTAGAATATGACTGAGAAAATGACTCACTGCTTTGAACAAGCAGAGGATTTGTCTGTAATTAGCCAGACAAAGATTTACACATGTTCAGTTTATTTATCTCATCACCCACTGGCCACTTTATTAGGTACATCATGCTAGTACCCGGTAGAACACCCCTTTTCCATCAGAGCATGGATTCAGCAAGGTGTTGGAAACATTCTTAAGAGATTTTGATTGATACTGCTAACACTGCAATGGCATGACGTCCATAATGCAATCTCCCATTCTACAAAAACATGCCAAAGGTGCTCTATTGGCTTGAGAAATGGTGACTATGAAGGCCATTTGAGTACAGTGAATCCATTGCCATGTTCAAGAAACCAGATTGAGATGAATTAAGCTTTGTGACATGACACATTATCTTGCTGGCAGCAGCAATCAGAAGATGGATACAGTTGCACTTAGATTTATACACCACTTTTCTACTCAATTCAGTTAAATTAAATTTTATTTATACAACGCTACTTCACAAAAATTGTCACCTCAAGGCACTTTATACTGTAGGCCACAGACCCCACAGTACTAAACAATGTGCTAAGGAACAATATTAGGCTGTGGATCTTCAGATAGTACTAAAGACCCCAAAGTGTGCCAGTATCCCCACACCAATACACTACCACCACAAGCATAAGCTGTTGATATATGGCAGGATGGATCCATGCTGTATACATTAAATTCTGACCAGTTTACATTATATTCTGACCTTATGTCTGGTACCACAGCTAAATCTTGTGAGACTCATCAGATGATGCAAAGCTTTTCCAGTCTTCTATTATCCACTTTTAGTGAGCCTGTGTGAAGTTTAGCCTCAGTTTCCTGTTTTATGTAACAGGAGTAGTACCTGGGTAATATACTACAAAGTGAGCATACCCAGCATACTCTGGGTATCTTTCCATTATCTGGAATCAATTACCCTAACACTGACGATCAGGAAAAGCAGTCACACAAAGCTGGTTGTCAACCTGTTAAGGTAGCTCTGGGTTTATCTTGCATGTTCACATGAAGGGGTGACATTGGAAGTAAAGTAAAATGCAAGGACAACAGATGAACGCTGCAGGAAATCATTAATCTGGTGATTTAATGCACAGAGCAATAAAATAAAAATTTTTATTCCAGTTATTTAATGCTGGGTGCACTGTCAGTGCTGCATTTTATATTTGTGATGTGATGGCTGCACATTAGAGCTCTGAAACTTTAAAACTTTAAACTGCATCAATTTAAGCATTTAAGGTCACTGTCCCACAACCTGATAAAGGTAGACCTGGAAATCAGAGATTAAAGTGAAATTAATGTGACTAATTGAACAGGTATTCTTGGTGTGTGCTCTGTGTTTCCCGCAGTGTAAAAGAGACAGCAGCAGGTTAGAGTATGAAGTTAGAGTTTGTTAGCCACCTTCACAATACAGAAAATCTGGGGTTAACCCCGAAGCTTTTTTGTAGGCCTTCTGATGCTGTAGCCCATCTGCTTCAATATTTGATGTGCTGTGCATTCAGAGATCCTGTTCTTTATACCTTGGTTGTAACGAGAGCTTATTTGAATTACTGTTGCCTTCCTACCAACTCAAAGTAGTTTGGCCTTTCTCTTCTGACCGCTGGCATCAATAAGGCATTTTTGTTGTTTGCTTTTTCAGACCATTCTCTCAGCATCTTTTTGTACAACCAAACACTCACAAACCAGCTGTCACTCAAAGCTGTCACACCCTTAATTATGTAGATCTTTGCTTTAATACAATTTAAACTGGTGAATTATATATTAAAAAAATAATCCCTTTGCAGTCATTGTGGAAAGGAAAATTAGTTGAGACCAAAACAATGTTTTGTATCAGGCTGTAAGTATGTAAATTTCTGCTGTAAGGTTGGGCATTTTAATGTGGGACTCTATGGATTCATTCACGTTTGAAGCGAGCCTTACTTGGCCAAAAACTGCAGGTTTTTGCACTTCTGTGTTGGCTTCATTTTTCAAACCTGGAGTTTCCTGCTTGGTTTCACTTTCCAGTGGCTGTATGTGGGTAAAAGCAAGTGCTTCATAATGCTACAATTTATTCAGTTTCAGCAGTACGTAGCGTAAACTGTTGGATTAATTTGTGAATATTTAGTACTAAACTCAAAGTAATGACCTTTGAAGATGTTTGTGTACTGGTTGTCTTTTGTGCACTTCGAGTTACTTTTTCATACTGTTTTGCTCTTTAGTATTGCTCAGCTCTGCTCAGTTTAGGGTTTTCACCACATGAATAAAGTCAGTAAAATTAGGGCAAGTTAAGAAAAATACTAGACAGACTGGAAGGTGCAGATGAGAGGCTGTTTGCTGGAGTACAGATGAAGCATGAAGTGCTTATAAAATGTTATGGTTCATGGGTCTCTGTAAACTTGTTACATAGTTGTTTTCATATAAGCAGATTTTCCTCAGCCACCTGCACGATGGCTCGGTATGCAAAAATGGCAGTGGCAAATGTCTAAGGTTGCAGTATTAGTGATTTGTATGTATTTTATAGAAAACATGCCACTGTTAAAATAAATAGAAATAACTGAAACAAACAGATTTTTTTTGCAGTATAAATGCAAACAAAAATATCATATGTTCTTTCTCATAACAAGTTTTCCAAGAAGATGTGTTTAAATCTGTCCAGTGCTTTAAGATTGAATCTATCTTTTGATCTACAGTTGTTAATAACTGATTTATTGTTTGGATTTTTTTAAGAAAACATATAACCTGTATACAACTTTTTAAATCTGAATGGTTGCCAGGTTCCCCAGATTTCTGTGATTAAAAGCAAACATTGTTTTAAGTTTAAGTTCTTACCTGACAAACTAAAACATTAGAATTTTACTTGGGCTTCTAGGAATTATTCATTGATTAACAAACAAGCTAATTCTGTGTGTTCATTAAGTTTCCAGAAACTGAAAGTGGTTTGATAAAAAAAAAAAAAAACATTACAACAAATGAACACAGTGCAAGCTAAAAAATTACTCTTTTTACACTTAAAAACAAGTATGGTATCAAAGCACTGAATACTTGGAAGTGTGTGCGTACGTGTTTTGGTGCGTACATGTTTTGGTCCTAAATTTGGTAAAATAAATAAATGCTGTTATTTTCTAAGAAATAAGCAAACTTAGCCTGCATCACCCTCATTCACCATGGGTTCCCCCCACAGGGTCTGAGTCTTGAGCTGCAGACCAGATAAACGTATGTATGGACAGACCAATGGAGGTCAGAGAATGGAGTCTGACAACAAACCAGTGATGAGAGCACCCTCCTTGCTCAGTTCCCAGCAGCCCACTGCTTCCCTCCCAGCCACAAAGCACATTCTCCCAGCCTGCCATGCCCTTGACAGGCCAAAGCAGACAAGCAGGCATATCCCAGGGACATGCTCCTTACCACTGTCTTTAAGACATTCTGATGAGGTTTTGGTGGAGAAAGGCTTTGGGTTGACTTTGTAAAAGAATCTAAATGAGATGTGAGTGAATACCACGGCTGTTCCATTTTAATCTGCCTGTTCACTGTTTCTTTAGTGGCTCATTTCCATGCATCACTCCCTGGATTCTTTGGACTTTGGACCAGCATATTCAGCATAATCAGGGGATTTTCTTCAGAAAGCATAATGTCAGACTTGCACCTTTATGAGAAATGTACAATAAATTTGTTTTTAAACAAACCATATCAAAATTTCTAATTTCCATTGTGTCTTATTCCATCTTCTGTCCTTTTGATTGCTTCTCCTTTCAAGCAGGAATACAGCTGGGGAATGAAGAGAAGCCACTGCTCATTAACCCCTCAGTACTTTACAATGGAAGCTCATTGTGTAAAAGAGCCAGTACTTCACTAACGAGGGGTGGGGCAGCAAGGGGTCTCGCTATCATCACCAACCAGTCCCAGCCTTTCTAAGCACAAACTTAGTGTTAACTTTGAAAGTGCTTCTAGGCAAATGAACAAGCAAATACGATGCAAACTGCTGGGAAATAAAGAGAAACCCAATGCATTCTTCCAAAGTGCAGATGGCAGGGAGATTCTACGCCCTGAAAACATCCTCAAAAGTTACTTGTGTTGTTGTTCCTCTCAGAAATTTACATATCAAAACTGAAAGTCAAAAATGAATGATGTATATGTAGAAACAGGAGAATAGTAAGTAAAAACATTGATGTTAAATGCACTTGAAAGAGTCACTTGAAAGGGAATCATTAAACTATTGTAAAAATAGACAAAAGCAGAGCTAATAATGTAAATATGATGACAAATTCTGTGACACTGTCACAACTTTATTACAAGGAGAAGTTAGATGCATGGGTACACAAATGCTATTTTAATGGGATTACAAAATTCAGAGACAAGTAGTGCAAAATAACTTCTGACATGCATGAATATTTCAAAAGCTTGAAACCTATAGCGACACTGAAACAATGTTGAAACTGCAGTTTTTATTATTTTATGCAAATACATGTGCATAGATGTAGAAAAATCCCTCTGCGTTTTTGTTCAGTGTGTGTGCCATTTTGGGTTCCAACCAACTATGAATAGTGTTATTAGTATGATCCCTTATACAGTTATCTTATTATTTTTATTTATTTCATTATTATCATTTTTTTTATTCCTCTTACACCTATAAATGGATGGATATGTCTGTCCATCCATCTAGACATTTAATTTACGAACAAAGTCTAACTGGCAATCTGGTGCAACAAACATGCATTGTAGGTCCATTTTCTTGGCACTGAGCTGCCTTAAAGATGTGTTTTCTGCATTTAGACAACTTAGTTAATTCAAAGTCTTCAAGATGTGTAAAACTATACAACTAGCTGAGCTGGGTTACATGGACATGATGAAATATTAAATATGGTAGATACGGCTCGAACGAATCGTCTACCAAACGTAATGTTGGTGATTTGGTTTCCTGGCTCCTCCAGTCCTCGTGTTGAAGTTTCCCCAGACACAGTTGTTCCTGGGATGAAACAACAGTGCTGGTTCCAATTGTTTTTTCTTTTTGTTGGGTTGTGTGGTGGTTAGCACTGCTGCCTCACTGCATAAAGGTTCCAGGTTCAAATCCCCCTTGGCCGGGACCCTTCTGGGTTTGTGTGGGTTTTCTCTAGGTACTCCGGTTTCCTCCCACAGTCTAAAAACATGCACTTAGTGGGGTTAGGGTAATTGGTGATTCTAAATTGCCCATAGGTGTAAATGGTTGTCTGTCTTCCGTGCTTTAACCCCAGAACAGGCTGGCAATCTGTACAGTGTGTACCCTCCCCTCCACTATGACAGCTGGGATACGCTCCAGTCCCACCAATGGCCCTGATAAGGGGAAGAAAATGGGTGAATGCTTATTTTGTTGGTTCTCTTTTAAACATTTATTATTTAACTGCACTTTAGAAGATATACATGATATATACATAATAAATCTGTACCTGTTTTACTATTTATTATTTTAAGACTACATCCTGTTGAATTAAATGTTCTTGTTTTGTTTTTTGATGATTCCATTAGTTCCATTAGTTTAATTGTTAGTTCCCTAATTTTTATCACCATCAGTTAAAGTTGTTCTGGTGGTGTTACTTATGGTATTTCTTTATGATATTTGTGTCATTTCTAGCTTCTGATTTAGCTGTTATATTTTATAATTGGACTCATGTACTGGTCCATACGTTATTTCTTAGATATTGTGGGAACGTTTTCTGCTGGCTAGTGTCACAAACACTCTAGCCCCGCCACCTTTTTTCAAAGAAAAAAAGAAAAGCTGCTACCGGGACACTTTAATTGGAATTTTATGTGGGCTAAACTGAGGGGAAACTGATGTAAGTTAACATTTGGTAGACTTAATTGGTCCTTTTCTCTCCTTCCTCCTAGACCGGGTACTTGCCGGACTGGCGAAGCTCCCCGCTAATCCCCCATTTACAATCAGTTCACTGGGACAAACAAAAAGTCCGCCTCTTGCTTTTCTTCTCTTCCTGTTTCAGACGAGTTCCTTTGTAGTCCGTAAATTGCCTGAATCCCCCTGCAATCCCCCGGTGGCGGAGGGAGCAAAAAGAAAGATGTCCTCATGTTGATGATAACTGATTACCGCCCCAACCCAGAAAAAAAAACAAAAAAAACAATCTCTAATCTCCTGCGCGTGGGCGCGCCTTAATTAAAGCTCCCCGCTCGTCAGCGTGTTTGTGGATGCTGAGGCGGTTGCTCAGATGCTGGAGAGGTGTAGAGAAAAAGTGCGGAGAAAAGGACAACCTGCCTTCCTTTAGGTTATTTACTGAGCAGACGTTGTTCACGTCCCGCAGACCGCAGGCTCTGGACTCATGTGTTGTGTGCACATTGCTCCTGGCTCTCTCTGTGTGTGTGTGTGTGTGTGTGTGTGACAGAGAGAGTGTGTATGTTTGTGTGTGACCACACACATTGCTTTGAATAAATACAAAAACCTGCCTGTCACACAGATCGTATCGGTCCGTCTGCTCGCATGTAATAGTATTCCGTTTGTTATAGTTGTTGCACTGGAAGGTGCAGAGATTTGTGTGGTAATCGTGGGGATGGAGAGGGCGCGCACCAATGTCATCTTTCAAGTATCGGATCTGGGAATCTCGGGGTTGTACCGGCATGTGAGGCACAGAAACCCCTTTACAAAGTGAAACATTCCCTACATTTGCTCCGCTGCTTGAGCGCTGTATTCCATCATCACTATTCGGAGAATTATGAAAATGGCTTTGAAACAGAAAATAAACTAATACGTTTATTAGACAGTGCTCCCATTGTCTGTAACAAGCGGCCATGGGTCTGAGCTTGACGCCATAAAGCGAAGCAACAAGAATGTAATAGTTAAATCCGATTACAAAAACCTAGAGTTTGTTCCTTTGACAGGATTAATATTTCTGAGTTGATCAATAAATTCAACAACAGCATCTAATTCTATTCAGATACCTGACACTTCCATCAAATGAAAACCGTGTACCTCGAAATTGTTGACTGCACAGATTTAATCCCTGAGTTTCCAAAGCTTTCCAATAACTAAAAGATCATCTCGTTTCATTGCTGCTGTTGCTGAAGCGGCATTGACAGCGATGCCGCCAACAACACATTTTCCTTACTGTAACAGAGCATCATCCATCCCTTTTATCACAGTCTGTTTTAGTGGGTTGGGTAGATTTTCCTGCAAATGTCTGGGTCTGGTGCAGGCTGATGAAAAAGGTTAGCAGGGCATTCATCTGCCAATATTAGCCCTGCCAAGCTTCTGAGGGCCTGGCCGACCCGGGTGAGCGCTAATTGGCTGTTAATGAAATGAGCGCCATTTGGGAGCACGGATCTGCCTCTTGACAGAATGTGTGCAGGGATAATATTGTTCCAGAAGCCGTGCGGAGAATAACTTGAGCTCTATTAACGCGGAGGCCCAGATAAGGAGCTGCGGCCTGAGTGCTCCATTATCTCCTGTTCTGATGAGCAGCTCCGAATGACGACGTGGATACCACCCCCACCGCTCCTTCTCCCGAGGCCGTTTAGCTGGTTAATGTAATTCGCGTTCGAGAGCCTCATGTTATCTCTGATCATTTGTGCCATTACGCTAGAGTCAAGTGTAAACGCAGCATTATTAAGATCGTGTCTGTCAGTAAATGTTGAAGCAAAGTGGCTGCAGAGCATACAGTAGAGCCGGATTGAGTCTATATGTGGCTTTCTAACAGTACTCCAAAATGTAACTCTTTTATACCTGTATACTTAAACACTTGCAATAAACATCACGATAACTGCTGTCATTACGATGTTTAAGGAACCCTAAAAAAAAACTGCGATCCCTCTGAACTTGAAGGTTACGTTTAGCTTACTGGTCTTTCTTGTATTCGTTTCATTTAGTTCATTTGTTCAGTAATTGATTGTTTTTACGCTTATTTTGTAATCTGTTTTTTTTTGGGGGGGGGGGCTTGGTTTTTTGTTTTTTTTTTGGTTTATTTCATTATCGGTTTATGTCGGCTGGCGCACTCTGTTTTCATCCAGGTCTCTTTGTTGCAGGCCGGTGTATTGTCTAAATGTGTTAATTGCGCCTGACACTTATTTTCCAAAAAAGTTACTTGTTTATTTACCTGTGTGTGCCTGTATCAAGTTTTGTACCAAATAAAATGCACATTTAAAAAGTGTTTTTAAATAATTTAGTCAGTACAACTTTTATTATATAATAATTTTATTTTCAAATCCCTTCAAAATGCAAACAACATGGCTCAGACATTCAGTTTCCATTATAAGTTAACTTATTTATTCACATTAACAGTTTATCTGTGAAATAAACAAAATGGCAATGCATTCCCCAGATTATTCATATTTTAAATAACGTAATTATTATTATTATTATTATAATTATTATTATTAATAATAATATTATTAATATTATAACCTATTATTTACAGTTCCATCTTGGGGACAGATGATTTCTCCCTCCGTCTGTTGCTTCTAAGTGGAAATGCATGAAGAAATTCTATCTGGACAGAAAAAAAATCCCTATAATATTTGTACAGATAGGGACTCAGTGTTAGGTGGATATTTTACTGGTATGTTTGTTATTCCATGCAGCAATCCTGCACTGACAAGAGCCACATTTACCACATATCTTTTCAAGGAATAATTTCCAGCTTTTTTGAACTCCCCAACTTCCTTGTCAGGCCTTAAAAATTGCTCAGTGTGCAGAGCCCATAGTAAGCCAGCTATACAGTTATTGCAGGAAGCAAGCAGTGGCTCAGCTCTGCAACTCTCTGGAGACCTCTGAAGCTGCAGAGAAGCCATTGTCGTGCAGTTTCCTGATGTGCTTCTTCAGGTCGAAATTGCGGCAGAAGCCCTTGCCACAAGTGGTGCAGGTGAAGGGCTTCTTGTCATTGTGTGTGTGCATGTGGAAAGTCAGGTTGTAGATCTGGTGGAAGGCCTTGTTGCAGATCGAGCACTTGTACTGCTTTTCCCCGCTATGTGTCAACTTGTGGTTCTTGTAGTTTCCTGAAAAATAAATGTACATGGTCTACAAGAGTTGCCAGAATTATAACACACAGATGTGCCTTGGCATGCAACAACAGCTGCCTTCAATAAAATTTCTTATTACATGCAGTGCATTGCATTGTCATTTTTATCAGAGCACGATCAGAAGGTCACACTGTCTTCACATTTATGCTGAGAAGCAAAATTACTTTTAATGTCTGCTTATCAAAACTGCAAGTTTTATTTTCTGAACTTTAACTGTTTGGTGAGGTGTGAATAACAACAACAATAACATCAGGTCAAACTCAGTGATTTCCAGAGGGGGAAAAAAGTCCATCTGCCTTCGTGAAAACAAATCACCAGGTTATATGATGATAACCAGGTTTCTTTGTTTCCATCAGATCATGCATGGAATAGAAATAAGATCACTAAAAACAGCCTAAACAGAGTCGTAGAAAACAGAAAAATGCAAACAAACAATCAAAGGTCAAAAAAGTAACAGACACCATTCTTCAGAAATATTATAATTATTGTTGGTTTAATCATTTCTACATATCAGAGATAATCTGGCAGGACCAATTAAGCGTAACCCTGTCGGGTCCTTGATACTACTACTACTAATGATGACAATAAAATTGCCATACTAAAAGTGATATATGTTTTCCCTGACCTAGGTTATTTGAATATGTTCTTAAATTATTTCAAAAGTAAATTCGATGCATTTTATTTCTGTAAAACTAAAGCTTGCCCCCAAAAATTCAGGCAAATCTGAACAATAAATCCACCTGTACAACATTTAATGAAATTCTCTGCTAAACATCTTCACATTTCAAAGAAGAAGAAAAAAAAACAGGTTTCTTTATGTAAGGAAAAAAGAAGCCCCCTTTTCTTCTTGTCAACACCAGCTTTAGCAGTGAAGTTAGAGCCTCCTTCATCCCGCAGCCTTCATTAATCGAGTTTTTGTGTGCCGAAGTCAAGAAGTTGTCAAACTTTGTCAAAATCAAGCGCAGCCACAACTCAACAAAAAGAGAGCCGATTTCCAACTTTGCCGGGGTCTAGCAAATGACCCAGACAAAATGCTAGTCTTGAAAGTAGAGATTAGTCCGTGTAAATTGACATGTCTTGTTTCCGCCGATCGTTTCATGCTTGTCAGTGTACCTACAATTATTTCCCCTTTGATTAATTTCGCAGATAAGCCGGAGCAGCAGCTGCAGCCTTTTGTTCTGCGTTTACCACAGATGTTATCTATCTCAGCAGCTGGGAAACGCCAAACTTTGAGGATTTTTCCACATCAAGGATTTCATAATACTTTCACTCCCAATAGTCTGCACAAAGAGCTCTGCGCGGCTGCGAACTTACTTCGTGTTGATGGAGAAAAAATAGTCTCCTCGTGCCTAAATAATAAAATAAAATTACCGGCGTATTTATCCGCAAAATATTAAGTCCACGTTTAAACAAACGAATGCGCACGGCAACAGCGTTACATAGCATCTAGCAACATTAGAGGACGGAATTGATCAGTCACGACCCAGCACGGTGTGGAAAGATAAAAATTAACGCTAATCAGAGCGTTAACAATAATGTTTGTTAGAGTACGGCTGATTAGAAAGAAGAAGCCAGATTATTTACCTTTCTGGTGGAAGCCTTTCCCGCAGAACTCGCAGACAAACGGTTTGTACCCTGCGTGGATCCGCACATGAGTGTTGAGCGTGGAACTTCTGTTGAAGGCTTTCCCACACTGGTTGCATTTGTGAGGCTTTTCCTTCCAGGTCACAATTAAAGAAAAAATTGAACCAGAATAAAATCAAAGTGGAAATTTAAAGGAGAATCAAGCGCTCAGCGTCTCACCTGTGTGTGGATGATTTTGTGTCTGCACAGCGTGCTGGCTTGCCGAAATCCTTTCCCGCACACTTTACACACGAAGGGCCGGGCCCCGGTGTGCACCGGCATGTGTCTCGTCAGGTTGTAATGCGCATTAAAAACCTGCGAAGGATGCAAAGGCATGTAGAATAATAGCAAAAATTATTATGAAAAGACTGGCTCCGAAGGAAAAAAAATATCATAACCTATAAATAAACACATATATATATATATATTAAGCGGAGGATTTTCTTTTAATAGAAGTTGGCTCAACCGTTTTAATTATGAAAATGACTTAATTGGAACATTATCTCTCTCCTCCTCTCGCTCTTCTCTATCTCACACACACACACACACACACACACATATACTATATATATATATATATATATATATATATATATATATATATATATATATATATATATATATATATATATATATACATAGCACTTTACCTTTCCACACACTTCGCAGGTGAAATTTTTGGGTTTTCCGTCACCACTGCTGCTGCCGCCGCTGCTGAGTTTGTTGTGCGTCTTTATGCCGCTTTTTTCAGCCGTAAGGCCATGGTTCTCCTTCACTATCTGGTCCAGCTGCCCTGGCAGATGTTCCTTGTGTGGATATTGAGGTGTCGGCAGCTTGTCGGTTCCTACACCGGCCAGTTTGGCATTTTCCAGCAGAAAGAGTCTGTGGTGCGCCGACAGAGAGGCCTGGGCCTGCGGAGCTGGAGAGCCATTGTCCGGCCAGCAGCTCCGACTGCTGGTATGTAGAGTCCAGGTAATTGAAATAGTAGAGCGAGCCGCTGCTAGGCACGGCCACGGCCTGGTTCAGAGCCTGTGGTTTTACTACCCTGCTCCCTGACGTCAGAAAGCGGTCTGCTTTAGGCCCGGATCCGCTTTGCCGCACAAGCCGCAGTTTCCTTTGCAGGGAGCGGCTGGGGAGCCGCAAAAGTTCCCCTGAGACTGGCTCTCCACAGCTCCGAATAACTCATCAGCGCCTTGGCTTGAAGGTCGTAGCTGAAGGGCTGTAACGGGATCATGCAAGGAATTGGGGAGCAGAGCCCCAGCAGCCTTTTCCCCTCCTGACCGTTCCTCCGCGCTCCCTTTCGGCTCCGAGCTCTTGGACATGATCCAGTCTATGGAGAAAGCCAGGGTCTTGGGAGCCGCGGACGGTCCAGTCCTCCCGCAGGACATCACCGCGTCCAAAGAGGCAGAACTTGCCATTTTGTTGCTGCTGCTGTGTTTTGTTTTGCTGCAGAGCAGAACTTGGTGTGAGCAACTACCGGTATAGTCCTGACCCTGCTTTTCCAGCTGCCCCGTGTCTTTTCACTTCCCTGAGCTCCCAGCAGAAAAGACGGGAGGACACATCAGTTTAATAAGCACCTTGCTGTCACAGTGTCAGGCATTTGCATTCAAATGGCTACCACCTTGCAACAATAGCATCCAGGGGTGATGGATTAATGCTCATTAACTAGCACACACAAAATTAACAGACATTACAGAGCTTGTTAAACAGAAGAGGAGGAGGAGGAAGCAGAGGGAAAAGTAGGGGGAAAAAACCCCCCAACAAATTCTAGTCGGAGCTCCTGGACACTGAGAGCACAAAGTTGAGTCTGTGTTGCAGTTTACCTTCTTAATGTTCAGATGGTAGTGGAGAAACCAGCCGACTGCTCTCTGTCAGACCTTGGCAGCGCCCGCCCCTCATAAGTGCAGATCACTGTCTCTTGACATCAGCGGGCACCCAACCTCCTAACTGTGTGACAGGGAGACGCCCGCAGGAAAAAAAAAAATCTATAGAGGGGATGGCACGGGTTGTGGGCTTCATCTGCTACATAAATAAGAAACCATTCCATCAGTAAAAAGGCTGTACAAGTTGTGATCATAATTGTGTTTTCATCCTTAATCGCGCTTTGGAGGAGCTGAGTGAGTCTCCTGCTTTAATTTGCTTAACAACACAGTAATCTTTTTTTTTTCTTCCCCATTTTTTTTTTCGGAGAAAGCTGCTAATCCTCGGAGATGGGATCCCTCTTTTTCCACGCCGGCTTATATACTTACTATTTGTATAAATTCGAGGACGTCCAATTTCCACCTGTTTAAGAGCACAGACTCCCTTTGGATCCTATTAAACGTTGTTCCTCCCTCCCTCTATTCAAAAGAAGCAATTTTCCTGAGCGATTCAGGGCTCAGTCCTGCGCGGGGGGGGGGGGGCAGTTCTTTTACTTTTAGCTACTAAAGCACTGCGTGAACTGGTTTTGTGTTTTTTTTTTCTTCCTGAAATAGAGGGACGGATTAAAGACGGAGAGAGGAAAAAAGACTTAGCTTGGTCAGGGGTATACACGGACAAATGAAAAGAGAGGCCTTTTCTCTAAAGAGGCATACAAGCAGTTTGCTGGAATCCACGGTGTTGTGTGGGAGTTACAATGGGCAGCAGAGTCTCATCTATCCGCTACAAGGGTCCTGTTGAATTTATGTGTTTGCAGGCCATTTTACCTGAGGAACTCCCAACAAGTGAGCGGGAGAGAGGGGAGTTCATACAACATGCGGAGGAGGGTTGAGAGCGATGCCGAAGGTCAAAAGGGTGGGCAATATGGACGAAATTAATAGTCTGTTTTTTTTTGTTTTGTTTTTTTTTTACTGTAGCATTAGCTCAATGCATATGTTCTTGGTATGATTTATTAACTTGGACATTTAAACTTATATTAGCTGGGTTTTTTATATTAAAAAAGGTAGCGTTTCATAATAGGGTTCAAGATAGTGTAAGATAGTGTAAGGTACTGTAAGTAAGGTTGGTTAGGATGATCTATAATACAGCCAGTACACCTAAAAATCTAACATAATTATCATGTAAAAAAGGGGAAACACTAGTCACAATCATCCTTTCTTCTTAAATACCCCAAAGGTACCCCGAAAGTAGTTGCACTATAATTTGGATCTCCATTCGTCTGAAATACAGGGAAGTAAATTAAAAGATTAAAACATCATTTCCAGAGGTCAGCAAGTGCCCAATATTTTAAAAGAAAAATATTTAGGGCATAATTTCTTTATCCTATATTTGCAATATAATGTATAATAATATAATAATCCTTTCAGTTACTATTTATGTTCTATTGTACTCTCTCTCGAAATTACATAATAAGTCACAAAGTCACAAAATGTATTATGAAGCACTGTTCAATGGCAAATGTCTGTGTGTATATATGTATATCACAAATAATGTTATTAATCACCATTTATTACTTGCTTGTAGTCTCTCTGCTACTCATATGTAAATAATGCAAAGTACTCTAAATTGAGTCTATATATTAAACATTTATTTTCAGTGCTTATTCAAAAACTTTTCTAGTTGCAGTCACAAAAAAAAATACAGTCCTTATTTTATATTTCAATATATAGGTGCTATAAGGACTGTATTTATTTTATTTTTTTTTGTGACTGCATATGTTCCATCTATGGACATTTTGTTCATCATTTTACCATACCTGCATGCTTTTTGATATCAAAGACTGTTAAATACATAATTCTGTGATGTTTGTTGCACTATTATTTAGTGCATAACAATGCTCATGACTTATTTTATATAAGGTTTAGTGTAACCTTTATTGAATCAATGATAATTAATGTTAATGTTAATTATTACCTTCCTCAATCCTATAGTATACTGTAGGATGGCGGAAGGTAATAATTTATCTTAATCCCCACACACTTTGTGTTATACTTAACCCAGCATGTCCCCATCCTATAACACTAGTTTTCCTGTTTACAACCTTATAAACATCCCTACTGTTTTGTTTTACACCTGCATCTCAACATGGAAGGGTTAATGCTTGTTGTCTCTGTGCTACTCATATGTAAATAAGGTAAAATACTCCAAATTGAGTTCATTCAGGCATAATTGCTGGCTCATCCACACAATAAACAAAGATCCTATTGCTGTAACCCTGTCCAAACCATTCAGTTTTAACCAAATTTAGCTCAAGCATTTATTTAAGGGACTTTTGCTTCTTGTCTGCAAGCATGCAAGGGTCAGAAAAACTGGCTGGATGTGGCAAAGTTTCATAACAAAGTGCTGGGATTTTTTCCCGGGAAGGATTTTTTTCCCTTGTTTTTACTCTGTCTTTCTGCACACATATGTAATGGCATTTTTAGATAACAAATTTAGAGGCCTTACTGTCTAAATGTATTACAAGATGAGCAGGATTGCTACTCATATGATACCCACTTGTATGAAAGCAAAACATTCAGTAAAATAAACATTTCATTGACTTTCAGTTTTGTGAAAGCACATAATGTCTCAGTAAAACAAAATGTGTGTAAATCTGTTTTAAGGAAGGCCAGGTCATGTTTGTAAATGAGAACTGGTTCTCAAATATTTTACCTGGGAAAATGAAGTTTAAAAACAACAACAACAAAAACTATATATTAATTAGCCATAAGCTTGATCTTCCCTCTGCTGTTTAGACTGTTTAGACAAGTTCAGGTTTCCTGGAGTTGACTGTGGCTTTTTTTTTTTACAGTGTTCACTGTCACACACACAGTCCTGCTGCACAAATTCACCAACCAGTACAAGTACCAGTACAATTATATGCAAATGAGCTTCTTTACTTACACATTATATTAACTGTGTCACATTGTCGCCCTGTGGAACCAACATGAGTGCTGTATTAAACTGCATTTCGTTAGTTTGGAAAATGTATGTTAAACATATCAGTTGTAGGGTTTAGTTGCGCTACTTTAATATTGTGATATGAGTCCAATACAGTTTCGGAAATATATATATATATATATATATATATATATATATATATATATATATATATATATATATATATATATTAATTTTTAAATTTTTTAAAATGTTTTAAATTTTGGCTAAATTATGTTAGTATTGGGAAGTATGGGAGTGCCTTACCTTAGCAAAACACTTGCAATAACAAGAGATTAATCTTAAACAAGTGCAAAACTGAAAATTTGAGCACATACTGCCAAATGAATGGAAGTATAGACAGAGACCAAACCTCCATGTAAGTCATCCTAATGGCTCAGAGTATTAGGTTATTTACAAATATACCAAATGAATAATTTCATGTAAAAGAATGATGCAAAGGACCTACTACCACTATTATTATTGATAGTATTATTATTATTATTAATTAATTATTATTTTCTACTTTATTTATTTATTTAATTATTTATTCATTCAGATAATTATTTACTTATTCAGGTCTGAATATGTACCCTTTAATTATTTGATTATTTATTTAATTATTTATTATACAGAAAAGTCTATATTCAGTTCTGAATGTATAACCACCCAAGGTACAAAGGTACAATATATTTCTTATTACTTCTTAAATGCTTTCCCTCAGTACTTGCTGCTTACTCCCCAATATTAAGATAAGATAAGATAAGATAAGATAAGATAAGATAAGATAAGATAAGATAAGATAAGCTGGAAAATTAGTTTTTTTTTTTTTACAGCAGCTGCTGCCTTGTGGAAGCCGAGCTGGAACAATGCAGGATTAATAGCAGTGCATTTGTTTGTTTGCTTTGGTATTCTTTTCTTATTTATTGTTCTACTTCTTCTTTTGGCTGGTCCCTTTAGGAGTCACCAGAGCAGATCATCTGCCACCATTTCAACCTATCTTAGCATTTTCTTCTGTCACACCAACCCTCTGCATGTACTGTCTCACTACATCCATGAGTCTTATCTGTGGTCTTCCTCTTGCTGCCCTGCATGGGAGATCAATATTATTCTTAATTAATATTTACTTTGTTATGTTATACACCTTTATTCACCTTTTATACAATGTTTTCTTACTCATGGTGTTTTTTTGTTTATTTTTTACTAGTTGCGAGCCTCGCTGTTGACACATAGTACCATAGGTGGAATTAGACCTGTCATCCCCGAGGAGCTTCGGAGGACGTAAGTGGAGAACTAAGATGAGGAGACATAAACTGTCTATCATCATGGGGAATATGAGGTCCTTGGGCATTAAAATGGATGCACACGCCACACTGAATAAGACCCAGAGAGAAAACCATGAGTGTAGTATGATGTGCTTCAAAGGAAAATGGCTGAAGTCACACCTGGCTAGTACCTGGCTTCAGAAGTTTTCAGGCAGATAGAGATGTTAATCTAAGTGGCAAGGAAAAATGTAGAGGAATTGCTCTGTTTGTGAATGAATAGTGGTGCACTCCTGGACATGCTACTGTGAAGGAATGTTTATGTGGCCTGGATGTTGAACTGATGGCTGCTGGATTTGATCCCTATTACTTGCTGAGGTAGTTCTTGTCTGTTATTATTTTTTTGTTGTTGCAATTTACAGTGAACCATCAGCTGAAGCAGAGGTAGCATGTGATGTAACTCATTCCACTGTTAACCCAGCGTTCTATTGCTTTTATGGATAGAAGTGGTGATTTCACTGGACAGAACATTACCACCTTTTCAACAGTATGTCAGCTTTGCCACAAGAATACAGAGTACGAGATCTCTTGTATGCAAATGCAGCTAATGCATACAGTGTTATTATACTGTTAAAAAAAAAAAAAAGCTTAATAAAGTAAGGAAAGCCTTCATGTCTGGTGATAGTGAAGAACTGAGGACAGTGTAGCATGACCTAAGGGTGAAGCGGACGAAATGCAAGGACTACAACAGAAGGAAGCTTGAAGCCAAACTCCAGTAGAACAACATAAGTGATATGTGAAGCGGAATAAAGAAAATCACTGGGTTTAAGGTGACAGATAACCAGCGCACACCCTGGAACGAGGAGCGCAACAATTTCTTCAACAGGTTTAGTTCACAGAAATTTGCGGTCTTCTCCATGGAAACTGTAGCAGGTCAAGAGATGGGCCAAGACCAGTCTCTCCAGCACCTTCATCACATATGATCTGAGGTTAAGCTCTGATGGTGTTGACAGGAACCAGGCAGAATGTTGTCCTTAACAGCAGTATCTTATAACAATAATAGTAATAATAATAATGTATGGTCAAGATCCTATAATATTAGAACAAAACCGCAATTATACCATGACCCCCCTAAATGCAGGCACTTGGCGACAGTGGGAATCCAAAGAGACAGGTTGGGTGTGAGGGAAAAGAGAAGAGAGCAAAGAGAGACAGGACAAAAGGCAAACTATGAGAGAGAGTTTAATAATTGCTAATATTGATTAAGTACAGTAGTGGTGTATAAACAAACACAGAGTGTAAAGAGATGAGTGAAGATCAAAATGACTAAGATTCCTCACAGTGTTATTGGATGCCAAGGTAATACCATCTAAAGAAAATTTCCTAAGATTTTGAGTACAATAATTTTAGTTTAGTCTAAAACTAAGGTTAGAAATAGGAAAGTGAGGTCATCCAGGCATTATGTCTTTGTCTTTCTGTCGGGTAAATGGACTAGTTCAAATATAGTGCTTTTCTGTTCTACCCTTGAGCACCCAAAGCGCTTTATACAACATGTCTCACTCACCCATTCATACAAGCAAGTCTTTCTGTGCCTAAGTACATTCACACTCCAATGGATGCATCAGAGAGCAACTTGGGGTTCAGTATCTTGCCCAAGGATACTTTGGCATGCAGACTGGAGCAGCAAAGGGTTGAAACAGTAACCTTATGATTAATAGATGACCTGCTCTACCTCCTGAGCTACAACCAGACCCTAAGGTGTGTAGGTAGGCAAGGTAGCTATTCTTAAAAAGCCATTCTTAATGAAGCGAAATAGGGAAAAAAGTTGAAGTAAGCCAAATTACAAAAGAACTGAACTGAAAATCAGTCATAGAGTGTAAGAATTTAAGCCAGTGGTACTGGGGATTTTGTCAAAGTTCATGCAATTAATTAACAAAGAAAAGTAACATCAAAGTTAATTTAGAAACATGGAGTTTAGATGGCATTATCTTGGCATCCAGTGACACTGAGGATGGTGGTGGTGTCATTTTTGAATAGGATATGTCCTTCCAGGACCACATTAAACAAATATGGATCAATAGAAGGCTTTTCAGGAAGCTTTTGTGTCCTAAATACTCTCTTAAATGCATTGACAATGAATTACAATAATCCACCCTAAAAGTAATAAAAGCATGAACCAATTTTTCAGCATCACCCTGAGAGAAGATTAATTTTGGAGATATTGCATAAATGCAAGAAAGCAGTCCTACATATTTGTTTAATATATGCATTTAGAACAGAAGATTAGAAGTCATCCAGGTCTCTATATCATGAAGACATTCCTGCAGTTTAACTTATTTGTTTGTGTCATCTGCATAGCAATAAAAATGTATGCTATGCCTTCTTATAATATTGCCTAAGACTCCCCATTTACATGAACAAATTGGAGTCTATTAGATAAATATGATTCAAACTACTTCAGTGCAGTTCCTTTAATACCTATGGCATGCTCTAATCTCTGTAATAAAATATTATGGTCAACAGTATCAAAGCTGCCCTGAGGTCCAACAGGACAAGCACAGAGATGATTCAGTTGTCAGAGGCTGTAAGAACCTTGTAACCTTCACTAATAATGTCTCTATACTGTGATGAATTCTGAAACCTGACTGAAACCATTCTTCAGGAGATGATCAGTTAGCTGTTTTGCAACTACTGTTACAAGAATTTCTGAGATAAAAGAAAGGTTGGAGATTTGCCTATAATTAGCTAAGACACTTGGGTCAAATTGATGATATTTTAAGTAATGGATTAATTACCGCTACCTTGAAAGCCTGTGGTACGTAGCCCATTAATAAAGACAGACTGATCATATGAAGCATTAATTAATGGTGGGACTTCTTTGAGCAGTCTTGTAGGAAAGGGGCCTAATAGACACATTGATGGTTTGAAGGAAGTAACTATTGAAGTCAACTCAGAAAGTTCAATTGGAGAAAAAGAGCCTAAACAAATCTCAGTAGTACTGAGTAGTTGTACATAATGAAACATCGGTGAGATGGTTACAAATATGTTTTCTCAAATGGTTAAAGTTTTATTTTGAAGAAATTCGTGAAGTTATTACAAGTAAAGTTAGAGGAAAACTTGCCTCAACAGAGCTCTCACTCTTTGTCAGCTTGGCTAGAGTGCTGAAAAAGAAACCTGGGGTTGTTCTTATTTTCTTCAATCAGTGATGAATAGTAAGATGTCCTAGCGTCACGGATGACTTTTTTAAAAAAATTTTTATAGAGCAACAATTCTTTTTCCAGGCTAAATTAAGATCTTCCAAATAAGTGATATGCAATTTAATCTCCAGGGTTATCTGCTTTAAGCTGCACATTTATGAGTTATACCAGGGAATCAGGCACTTTGGATTTGAGGCTCTTTTTTCAGAGGAGCCACAGTATCCAGAGTCATATGCAGTGAGGATATAAAACTATTAACAAGATAATCAACCTGTATGGAAGTAGAATTTAGGTAGATGCTGTGCACTGTGTTGGCACGTGACATTGAAAATAGAAGTGGAGGAATTATGTCCTTAGACTTAGTTACAGCACTTTCCGAAAGATATCTATATTTAAATGTATTCCCCACTGCTGCTTAATCTATTATTGCAATGTAAATCTTATTAAGAAATGATCAGACAAGAGAGGCTTTTAACTGAATACTGGTAAATATTCAGTTTCTGTGCCATATATCAGAACAAGATCCTGAGTGTGAAGTGTAAAGTGGTGGGTGGGCTCATTAACATTTTGAGAGAAGCCAATTGAGTCTAATAATAGATTAAATGCAGTGCTGAGGCTGTCATTTTCAGAGTCAGGCTTTTAAAGCAAATAAAAGCTCTATCCATACTCATAGTATGACTTGGGGATGTTGATGAATTTAAACCAGCCATTCCCAAACTGATGTGACCTACTTAATGAACAGAAAATCTCATGGGGGACACCCAATCTTAAATCTTCACTCTGATCAAAATACACGAGAAAGTGACGCATTTCCTTTAAATTTTCATTAAAAAAACATAAACAACACAGGCTATTGGCTATAAATAGCTAATGCTACCCAGTCATATGCAAGCTGTCAACACCAATGTGTGACTCACCTACCACTGGGACATCATAATACAAGAGCAGTAAATTTAAATCAGAGTAATGAGTAATATGACAAACTAACCACCTCCTGCCAGCGATTTTAATTTATGTTTTACATGAACAAATACATTTATATAAATATGTAACTGTACATACTTGTAATTTCAAACTAAACTTGTGTTATTACTGTGGCCTACTTGCAGTACCACCGTGGCCCACCAGGGGACCAGGCCCACATTTTGGTAATCACTGATTTAAACTAACATATTCATCCTGCTGTAGCCAGGTCTCTGTAAGGCAGATTAAATCAATATGTTGATCAATTATGAAATCATTCACTAACAGGGACTTCAAAGCGAGAAACCTAATGTTTAAAGTTTTTCCCTATCAATTTTGCAAAAATCTCTCAGCACAAAAATTCTCACCAATCTTAATGCAGTTCTCAAAACAGTTATGGCATTTTTTGTAACACAGACTCACCTGTGCAAAGGACACAACAACAATCAAAACCATTTCATATATCATAACCTTATAAAAATAATGGCCAAACTAATTTTTTTCAGGTCTTTCAAAAAAAGATTTAAAAAAACTGAACAAAACATCAAAAGTATGATGATTTAGGCAAAAATAAAACATTGATTTAAAAATGACTTAAAACAATGGTCTTTTTTTTGTTGTTTTTAAAAAGACGGTGATCATATGCCAAAACACGATAAGTCAGTTAATCACATCATATCTGTGACCACTGAATAAAAGATGTTTCATCAACATTTTAAGACTTTTTTTAAAATTAAATAATTTACCAACAAGGACTTAGAACTTTTCATCAAAAAGTTTCCCAATTATCTGTAAAGCTCATGTCATTTCACACAGCGAGTAATTTAAGGGAATTGGGGAAGGAGACCAGAGAAAACTTAAAGAGTGCAACATTGCCTTGGCAAAGTTACACAGTGATTCAATGTTAACTTTAGTAACCTCAAATTGATATACCTGGGTGTCATTACTGCCAACATGAATTATTATTTTACCAAATGTCTAGCTGTAGCCAGCAGTTTCGGGGTTCCTGCTCTGGCCCGTGGAAGACAATCAACTACGATGTCTCTAGCTTCACGTTTCTCAAAATAGAGTCACCAATAATCACCAATTTTCCTCAGTGGGTGTGTCACAGAGTGGGGAAAAACAATTTGAAAACATGAACGGGTTGGTGGTGAACTGGGGTCTTCTGTTTAGGACTATGCTTCAGAACTATCTGCTGGGGAGAGCTAGCAGTGACTAAGCTACCTTTGCCTGCACCAACTGCAGGGGCCTGGCTAGCCACAGTATTTTCCAGGGGTCCAATACAAGGGACTTCACACAGGAGGTGTCATGGCTCAGCAAGCAAGTGGACTCAAAACACGGACTAAAAGTTCAAAGGTTTATTTACACTTCCAACAGTGTAAACAGAGAACAGGCAAACAGAGAGCAAATAACTGTCGAGCCAGCAGGCAGGCCATGATAGGAGGGGGGAACATTGAGGGAGGAATTACATTCTAAGGCCACTAGGGACAAAACTAAATACACAAAGAATACATGAAGTAAATATAAATATCAAACAAACCAGGAATCAAATGAAATGATCAACTGGAAAGTCCAAATATTCAAAAATGCAGGGTAAGGATTCAAGGATTCTTTATTATCATTTGCATGACATTTACATGCAGTGGAATGAAATTTCTGTCCTCAGGTCCCAGTGTTGCCCTTAAAGAAGAATGACTATAAATAGAAAGTAACAATAATATAAAACAAAAAATATACATATACACACATATATACACAAACACACTTACACATATATACACACATCCATACCCATGCACCTATACATGATTAACTAATATAAACAATATATAATAACAGTTTGAAATGTAGTAAAGGTAGTGACTGTTGGTCCTGACCAGACTTGTTGTTGCCCCAGGTGAGGTCGTTATTTAAGTGAACTTGTACCTGGGGACCACTTCCACCACAGATCCCCCAATGTGCAGGGAGATGAGGGGGTGTCTGACTCTTCTGAAGTCCACGATCATCCCCTTTGTTTTTGTCACATTGATGCAGAGATTATTCTCTTTGCACCAACCCTCCAGGTGGTCCACCTCCTGCCTGTAGCCAGAATCACTGTTGTTAGCGATGCACCCGACCA
>JAMQGT020003204.1:0-33808 GCA_024447675.2 Pterophyllum scalare
CAAGGAGAGAGGCCTGTGCTAAAATTGAAAAGTCCCTGCAATACGTCTGCATAAATTGAGGAATATATAAAGTGTATACAGTGCCTTGCGAAAGTATTCAGCCCCCTTGAACTTTTCAACCTTTTGCCACATTTCAGGCTTCAAACATAAAGATATAAAATTATAATTTTTTGTGAAGAATCAACAACAAGTGGGACACAATCGTGAAGTGGAATGAAATTTATTGGATGTGTCAAACTTTTTAACAAATAAAAAACTGAAAAGTGGGACGTGCAATATTATTCAGCCCCTTTACTTTCAGTGCAGCAAACTGACTCCAGAAGTTCAGTGAGGATCTCTGAATGATCCAATGTTGTCCCAAATGACTGATGATGATAAATAGAATCCACCTGTGTGTAATCAAGTCTCCGTATAAATGCACCTGCTCTGTGATAGTCTCAGGGTTCTGTTCCAAGTGCAGAGAGCATCATGAAGACCAAGGAACACACCAGGCAGGTCCGAGATACTGTTGTGGAGAAGTTTAAAGCCGGATTTGGATACAAAAAGATTTCCCAAGTTTTAAACATCTCAAGGAGTACTGTGCAAGCAATCATATTGAAATGGAAATAGTATCAGACCACTGCAAATCTACCAAGACCATACCAAATCTGGCCTTTATGGAAGCCTTTATGGAAGAGTGGCAAGAAGAAAGCCATTTCTCAAAGATATCCATAATAAGTCTTGTTTAAAGTTTGCCACAAGCCACCTGGGAGACACACCAAACATGTGGAAGAAGGTGCTCTGGTCAGATGAAACCAAAACCGAACTGTTTGGCCACAATGCAAAACGATATGTTTGGTCTAAAAGCAACACAGCTCATCACCCTGAACACACCATCCCCACTGTCAAACATGGTGGTGGCAGCATCATGGTTTGGGCCTGCTTTTCATCAGCAGGGACAGGGAAGATGGTCAAAATTGATGGGAAGATGGATGGGGCCAAATACAGGACCATTCTGGAAGAAAACCTGTTGGAGTCTGCAAGAGACCTGAGACTGGGACGGAGATTTATCTTCCAACAAGACAATGATCCAAAACATAAAGCCAAATCTACAAATAAACGTATCCAGGTGTTGGAATGGCCAAGTCAAAGTCCAGACCTGAATCCAATCGATAATCTGTGGAACAAGCTGAAGACTGCTGTTCACAAACGCTCTCCATCCAACCTCACTGAGCTCGAGCTGTTTTGCAAGGAAGAATGGGCAAGAATTTCAGTCTCTCGATGTGCAAAACTGATAGACATACCCCAAGAGACTTGCAGCTGTAATTGCAGCAAAAGGTGGCGCTACAAAGTATTAATGCAAGGGGGCCGAATAATATTGCACGCCCCACTTTTCAGTTTTTTATTTGTTAAAAAAGTTTGACACATCCAATAAATTTCATTCCACTTCACGATTGTGTCCCACTTGTTGTTGATTCTTCACAAAAAATTTCAATTATATATCTTTATGTTCAAAGCCTGAAATGTAGCAAAAGGTTGAAAAGTTCAAGGGGGCCGAATACTTTCGCAAGGCACTGTAAATGGTTGTGTAAATTGAATGGTTTGAGTAGGGGTAGGTGTAGTGGTGTTTGTACATGAAAGCTATTATTTGTTGCTGTGAATGGACCATGTGGTTGTAAACGACTTGGACAGAGCTGTGAGGTCAGTAATCAAACAATAGATTATAGATGTTATATTATTAGTAATGATAATATACAAAATATGAGTTATTTGCTGTTAGAAATTTAGATATTTTTGAGGGATTTATAGTTTACATGTCTTAATGATCTTGTTTTTGTGTGATTCCTTATGTGAAGAGGTCTTTGATGACAGGATCTCATGTTTCCTGTGGAGGGATTCTGTTGGGTTTATGGCTCATTGAAACAGGAAACAAGACAAAAGGAATGCCAAAGTGGGCAATTAAGTGTGTTGTCTCCCGCAGCTCCAGTGACAATAAAGTCATCCAAAGACAGGAATTTACAGTCAGGGTCCTGCGGTGTCCAGTAAATTTACTGAGGCGAGACATGCTTGGATCAGCCTGTAGTGTGTTTTTACACTTTAATTTTGTGCGTGACTCCAAATCCAGGCCTCCATTGGTTAATAAATGTGATTTCCATTGATGATTTTTGTGTGATTTTGTTGTCAGCACATTCAACTTTGTACAGAACAAAGTATTCAATTAGAATATTTCATTCATTCAGATCTAGGATGTGTTATTTGAGTGTTCCCTTTATTTTTATTTTTTTTGAGCAGTGTATTTGATCATAGCCTGAGCCCTTGTACCCTAATATATTTCCTGAGGTTATAAGTTTGATATTGTGCATGATGGTCCACTGTCACAAACAGGACAAATCAATTTCCTTGCTGTCCAAACAAACAAACAAAATCTATTAGACAAGAAGGTCCTGGGTTTGAATCCACCATCTGGTAGGTACCTTTCTATGTAGCGCTTGCATCTTCTCCCAATGTCTGCATGGGTTCTCACTGGGTACTCCAGCTTCCTCCCACTGTCCAAAGACATGCAGTTAGTGGGATTAGGTTAATTGGTGATTCTAAATTGCCTTTAGGTGTGAATCTTAGTGTTAATAGTTGTCTGTTTCTCTGTGTCAGCCCTGCAACAGACTGATGACATGTCCAGGATGTATCCCATCTCTCACCCCATGGCAGCTGTGATGGGCTCCAGCCCCCCACCCCCACCCCATCCCCATCTCCATCCCATCCCATCCCGCACAACCCTGAATTGGATAAGCGGAAGAAAACGGATCGATATCAAACTGTGGTCAAATTTACCTTGTTTTTAATTAAAAAAAAGAGAGTTACACAATTGTTATTATAAAAGCATGGATCACAATGATAATGAACACTGAGAATGTAATAAAACCAAAAACACTTGAACTGGAACATGACTAACTGCCACACAGATGAGGATTAAATTAAAAGTCAAAAGGAAAATAGCCATAAACATGTCAAACAACTTTAACATAATGATATAGAACAGACTGCACAGCAGCTTCAGTCACTGCAGTGAAAGGAAAGTAAAGCACATCAGAAGTGTCGGTGCTGCAGAAGAGGCCATTCCCTACTCAGTATGAACACCAGTTATCACGTTTTATATTTATAGGTCTATACACAATAAAATCTGAGTGACCCAAAACATATATATACACACGTATAATAAAAACTGGGGCAACCAAAACCTAGAAATATGCTCATAGGTCTAGCACCTTGTACATTGTGAATACATTATAAACAAGAACACAGGTGTCATAATGCTGCCGTAAGAAGAGAAACAGATCTGAGAAGGAACAGGATAGAAGATTGCTTAGGTTTCATAAATTTGAAAAATATACAACAGGTTTTACTTGCCTATCAGTCACCATTATTGTCTCATAGTCATGGCAGGAAAATACAATAAGTCCATGGCTTTCTGTCTATTACAGGAATAAACCAGTCTGGGTTGCTTCTGCCTTTTTCTCCTAAGTGGAATTTTAAACCTTGAAAGAAAGCAAAGTCACACAAGAAAAGTCAATCACAAAATAGATGTGACTAATTACAGAATGGAATTTAATAAAAACCAAAAAAAAAATAACAAAATGAAACATGTATCTGATTCTTTAGGACCCTCCTTTTGCTCTTTAAAGCCTTTTGGTAGTTTTGAGCACAACGCTGACACTGTAAAACATTAGTTTCGCCTTTTTAGTGCATCATCGTCCCTCTGTCCGGACCATTAGAAATACTCTAAATTTGAGCCTTTAGCTCTGTAACATTTAACTTCACACAACAGATACATACACCCAGTGATTAATAACACACAGCTGGGTGTATGCATATTTTCCATTATTTAAACCTTGCCGTAGTTTTTTTTTTTCTTTTTTCAATTGCTCCATTTCCTCTAATGAAGTCATCAATGATTAATAAAAAAATAAAGTACAACATGGTTCTAAAACATGTCCCATGGACAAGATTGTGTAAAGAGTAGCTAAATGCATGACTACAAAGCTACTGCTACGAGAAATAATCTGGAGGAGCTTTTAAAACTGGAGAGAACTTTTAGAGGGTTATTAGTGTTGAAATGCTAGTTTATTAGACGCGACACATGGTCATCTATACAATCAAACATGTTAAACATCAAGTGATTGGGATACCGTCAAAGATGCAAATAATTTTAAAATAAATAATAATTGGAAGCTTTTTTTCCTTAACTTGATCTGATTAGTACTACTACATGAATAAGACACTTTTCAGTTCAGCCACAGGGAATGACATCTTACAAAAATGTCATTACAAATATTTAATCATATTTAACACCAGCATATACAAAAAAAAAAAAAAAAAAAATGGTTCCCACCAAAAACACTTTGGTCAGAGAAATCACCAGGACTGTGTTAACCTGTTTAACCAGTATTTTTAACCTTTTTTTAAAGTGGGGTTTATGTCTGTCACACAAGCATGAAATACATTTATGTGAGTTAAATAGCTAGAAATAACAGGAAAATACATATGTTTCTGTTAAAAAGGTAAAACACTGCCTTAGATATACGTTTCTCTCCCAAAGGCCAATTGTGAGGCAGGAAAAAGCCTGAATACCCATTACTGCACCAACTTCAGGTGGCATTGTTTATGGGCCACATGAAACAAAAAATGTCACTGATGCAAATTTTTCAAAAAAAAATAAATAAAAAGATACTTTTTTTAAATAAACAGCATGCATTAATGACATATCCACTAGTCTCTCAACCTTCAGAAACAGTACTTATGTTTTTAACTGCAATCTACAACGGCAGACAGTCCATGTTCATTGACTTAAAGCAGTCAAACAGCATTGCACTTGAATAGTTCATATTATACATATAAGACAATGTTCAGTGATACTCAATGTCCATATTTTTTACTCTTATTCTCCCATAAAGAAAATAACTGCCTCGATATTTTGTCAGTTTTTGACCTTAAACATCTCTCTCTGCTGTAATACTGTTCCCCCATAAATGTACACTTGTGTCCATTGATGAATTGTCCAACACATTCACGGAAACACTCGGACGGTGCATCCCATCACCTCGTACTTTTGCCCCATCACTTTGCTCAGTCTCATTTTCAGGATTTGGCACTTTGGAACCACTTCAGAGGCTCCAGTGTTTGCAAAAGAATCTGCTCCCATTCCCTGTGCAGAGACCCGAGGCTTTGGATGATTAAGCACTACCACCGGCTGGTTTGGACCCGGTCGTTTCACTGGTTGGTCCACCTTAAGTGGCATTGGGTAAATAACTGTACAGTCGGTTACACTGCCCACAGGTACCTGAGTCTTGTATTTGGCTATTCTAAGTTTCAGTCCCTTCTTGGTTTGTTTCCACACACCCACTTGTACCCTCTTCAGGGTGACAGTCAGAAACTTTGAGTCCTGCTCACTTTTGACCATTTGCTCAAGAGGTTCTTGAGATTCAGATGTCTCTGCGGGTTCTGTAACTTTAGATTCCTCAAGTGTTAAAGATTTTGAATCAGGACTGTGACTGCATTTGTCTGTTGGTAGAGTGATCTTTGTTTCCTCTTTGACAAGTATGTGGTCGTGGGTCAGTGTAGCAGGGTGATGAACACCCTTATGGTGGTCTTCTGCTTTTACAGGCTCGCATGTCTGCTCTCTCAGTAATGACTCACGGATGAAGGATCCGTTTTTTGTTGCCACCTGAGCACTCTGCCCTAATATTGGGGCCTTGTCCACATGTTCTGTGTTTGTTATCTTAACTTCATCTTGAGTCATACTGACAGAACTGCTACTTTTATCCATCACTATGCCTCGCAGAGCCATTACCAATGGCTGAATGGGACCTTGCGCGTCCTCTGGCTGCTGACTTAATGAAAACACGGACGAGATGACAGGGAAACTCTCAGGTTCTGAAACAGCTCTTTCTTTTGCTACAACATTTGATCTGATGTCCTGCTGCCAAGTTGAGATCTTTGAATTGGCATGATTTAAAAGGACAGGTGTTTTGACTGATATAGGCTTGTTCAGAGTCTTGGTTAATGAAAAAGATTGATTTGAAACATTATCCTTACTGACTAGACACATTGGAGGTCTCACTTGGACAGTTGGAACAATGGGACTTCTTATGGAGGGAGAAGTTGATTTAATCCTGTCCTGGGTCAAGGGTAGTGCTTCTTTTATTATTTTTGAACAAGTGTTGCTCTTGAGGCAGATATCCCCAGGTTCCACTTTCATAGCCACCGGCATATCCTGCATGTTTTTCGTGTCACTTGCCCTCCTGGATGGAACACTATTGGGATACTCTTTAAGTAAGGTCTTTCTCTCATCCACCATTTTCTGAGGAACCATGCTGTTTGGAAGCAGGGTGGTGGTGGTGCTCAACCTGCTGGTGACCCTGCTGGAGATAACGGGAGAAGGAGCTGCATGGCTCACCGGGGCTGTTTGTGTAACTCTGATCCCACTATTCCCTCCTTCTCTTACAGGACTGATGATGCTTTTGGAAACCTTGTTTGGAATGACTGTGTTTGACTCCAAGTTGATTATTTCTGGCGATGTTCTTTTCAGTCCACTCTTTTCTTTGCTCACTGAACTCACTTGGATGTTGCTGGAAATACTGACCGGGACAGCAGCAGGACGCTCCATATTTCCCAACTTTGCATCACACTGTTTCCTGTTAATCGTGCTCATGCCCATACTGATGGGCCGCACTGTGTTGGTATGATTTATTAATGTAGATGACAGTGGCTTCCCCAGTGCTGTGTTTTGAGAAGCCGTTGTCCTCGCGTCCTTTATCACGGACTCATTTTCTAGTTGGGAAACGAGCCGCAGCTTCAATTCCTTTGTCCCATTTACAGTTTTCACCTCAACAAGTTCAACCAAGCAGCCAGCAGGAATTGTTACTTCTTCTGGCAGAGAAACTGTGAGAGCCCTATTGTGCTGAATGAGTCCATTCAAAGGGGAAAGACGTTCTGGGTTACCATTAGTGACATTCGATGCGTTTGTTTCCAGTGTTTTTGCTCTCTGTTCATCTTTTCCCAATCTGACAGCAGCTGCACTCGGGTTGGGTATCGTCACCCGAACAACCGGTCGAAGCAATGAGGGATCAGCAGTGTGCAGGTTTGTTAAGGCACTGGGGACGGGGCCCTGCGGATTTTTCGTCACGCCAGACTTTGCAGGTCCCTGAATAATGCTTTTACTATGCAAACGGTCAATGTGCTTAACAAGGCAAAGCCTCCTCATATAGCCCTGTCCACAGTGGGGACATTTGAATGGATACTTTGAAGTGTGCCGTTTCAGGTGTGCGTTTAACTCCGCTTCACTATAGGAAACATCATTGCAATAAAAACAGTAAAACCTCGTCCCCATATGCTCAACCATATGCTTCTCGAACACTGCAGCATCTGTAGATGCAAATCCACATTTCTCACAATACTTCACGTTTGAAGTGGTTAACACACGATCCAGCGACACAGTCGGATGTCCACCATTCACAGAGGATGGCATGCTTTGATAGCTGACAGGCTTCATAATGAGAAGTGAGGTCTTCTGGCCATCTGGCAGTAGGTCTCACAAATTCAGAGGCTGATGATATGATACCTTGAAGTAAATATCCATCTTCACCTGATGTCCAGGATTTAGTTGTCAGGAAAGCAGAGACTGATGCGCTTGTTAACTGACAAATAAGGTGTCTTCCCCTGTGAAAAACACACAAAAAAAATACGTTTAACATAAAAATCACTGACTTAACCTCACCGGGTACTGTGATGGGTACTGTGATGAGGCCTGTGAAGCCCCTCCTCTCTCGCTTAGCTCATGCAGCATTTTCAGCTCCTGCAGATAATTATTTCACTGTGTGCGCATGCAGGCGAACTTAATAAAATAAAATAAAATAAAATGCAATTAATCAAACTCACTGCAGTGGTCTGTATTTGCATTTTTCTCCCGGTCGAGCTGGGCTTTCTTCCTTTGAACGTGACGAAAAGGCCCTACCTAACTAAAAGAGGGGGGTTGCGGAGACGACGGCCAGCGTTTCAGCTGTTTATATTTACAAGAGTCAAATGCCTCACACGTACCTGACTGCAATGTTATGAAACAGCGATTTGGTCGGTGATGTCTTCCTCAATAAAACGAATAAAAGAAATATCCTCTCTTTAGATGTGATACTAACGCTTATCAACGCCGCCAACCGAGCTGCTTTGGATTAGCTTGTCGTTAGCCATCTGTGGGTACCAAAAACAATGGCGGAAGACAGCTGCTATGGTTTTCAAAATAACAGCACGACGTGATCCAACGTGTTCATAATTCCTAGAGATAACAAACCCTTAGTTTTGAGTCAAAACAGATCACCAGCAAATAATACTATTTAAATCACAAAAAGAACTATCAATAGTTAATTTGTTCAACTTAATTTTCTGAAATGTAAACAACATTAAACAGTGCTCCGTGACTGTCACAGTGTAAAGCACGACTTGAATCTTGGTTAAAACTACGGCGTAACCTACGTAAGTGGCCGATGTCAAATCTGGCATCCAGTGATGGAGTCAGTTGATACCACTGGATTGGAATTTTTGTGCTCTGAGTCTCACCATGGAGTATGAATGTATTTCAGCTGGTGGTTGAGGTGACTTAGCTTTGCTGTGTGTATCTGAAATTATCTATTTTTGGCTTGGTAAGTTTTCTTTTTAAAAAAAAAAAAGTGGGTAATAGCCACAATGTAAGGTGAGCAAATGTATTGTTTTGTTGGAAGCCAGCAACTAAAAAACCATATTAAAAATCCTGCAAAGGCTATATATATATATATATATGGAAATTATGTGCTGAGCACTTTAATGAAACTGATTAAGTGAGGTTGTGTGTATGATTACAATGAATGGGCCAGTGATAAAGAGGCCACCTCCTTCCTTGGTTTCCTCCCCACAGCATCAAACGTGAGGCTGATAAGCAAAAAATATAAATCAGATTCAAGTAAATTAAGTCATAGATGACTCTTGGCCATAAAGGATGCCAACTGCCATAAAACTCTATAGAAGAGAAAGTTTCCAGAGTTACCAGTGAGATGCTTATTATAGATATATCCAAAGGCACTTGCCAGGCAGAAACTGTGGTCCTGCTGCTCACGCATGCACCCATTTTCAGAGGCTCAAAATTAAGTGAACAATCCATCCATCCATCCATTCACACATCCATGTTCTTCCACCTAAGGCTCAGCAGCCTAAGCAGAGAAACCCAGACCTCCCTCTCCTCAGTCACCTCCTCCAGCTCATCCAGAGGAAAACTGCAGCTGAGGAGCGTGATCCCCCTCAGAGTTAGAACGCACCCTCCAGTCCCCCTTCTTGAAGATGGGGACCGCCAATCCAGTGGCACTGCCCCAGATCTACACACGACAATGCACAGTCATATCAACCAAGACAGCCCTACAACATCCAGAGCCTTCAGGAACTCAGGGCAAATCTCATCCACCCCAGGGGCCCTGCCACCAAGGAGTTGCTTAACTATCTCAGTGACCTCACCCCCAGTGATGGGCCCAGCACCTCCACAGTCTGCTTCCTCTACAGAAGCCGTGTCAGTGGGATTAAGGAAGTTCTCAAAGTATTCCTGGGGCCTCCTGACAGTTTGCCAGAATCAATTTGAGGCAGTCCGAAAGACATTTTATTCCATAGCATCACCGAACTCCTACCTATGGACGCTGACCATGCCACATGCCTGCCTCCACGAGCGTATTCTTGATTTGGTTAGATGTTGTGAAGTTTTTTTTTACCATGGAATGAAATTGTGATCATATCCTTAAGTTGTCTTCTGTGGTCTTTCAGGCCTTTTGGTGCTGCTGAGCTGGCAAAATGCATTCATTCTTTTTAAGAATGTACCACATCAAAACTAATGCTTGGCCACTACTAACATTTTTCCTGTCTTTCTGATAGTTTTATTTTGGTTTTTCAGCATAAAGATGATCTTCCTCACTTGCTTTACATCTCTTTGGGCCTTATATTGAGAGTTCCACTGAAAGGCTATAAAATACATTAAACTTGTTAGTCATTTATGCAATTATTTTTGAGCTTCTGAGTTCTATGTATAAAATGGCTGTAATTTCTAAACAGTTATACAATACTTTTTTAAACCTCTTTAGTTTGAGGTGAAAGTCTGCCCTTCAGTGGCATCTTGTTTGATATAAAATCCACTGTGGGGATGTGCAGTGGCAAAACTACGAAAATTGTGTCACTGTCCCAAAACAAGGCGTTCTATCTCAAGCCGATGTGATGCGCGCTGTTCCGACTGTAGTCTTGTTTTGAAAGGTCTTACCAGAAGTTCGAGTTCACCATTTGTTTTCCTTGACAGGTTGAGCGCAGCGTATCTGTGATTCTTAAAGAAATACCACGCAAGTCTCCCGCGTCTCTCCCGTGATTTACGTTAAATCTCCTACAAAAACAACGCAAGCCTTTGGGGATCTAGGCTGCTTGCGTCTTCAAATATGGCAGCTTCCACTATCACAATATTAATATTATTACAGTCCGGTCAGTTTTCACATTAAATCGCACAAGAATTCATAAGCAGTTTGCTTGACCTTGTTGGGGGGGGGGCTCACCCAGTGACACAGGAAGTGGTTTGAAGCTTTTGTGTGTGGTGTGATAAAGTCAAACAACGCGCTTTTATCAGCTGGCAGTGGTTGTCAGAGAGACAAAAGGCACTCTGTGGATGCGTCTGATTAAAATGCCCTAAGAGCAAATAAAGAGATGCTCTTCATAAGAGTCTGCAGACTGCTTCCTACTATGTCAGTGTCACTGGCATTACCGAGGTGAGTAATACAGTAAGTTTGTGGCAAATAACCGACTTTACTGATGTGTAATTAGTGTTTCTGATTATTTGTCACGATGCTTGCTTTATATCATTAAATGTGAACTCATCAGCGCTCGAACGCCTTAAATTCCGCTTTAGGTTTGATCAAATCCTCGATGCAGAATATGCTCAGATTTACGCCTGTTATTGAAGCCTCCATACTGTAGCTCATGTGAGGATCATCATGACTATTGTGAAAACTGTTTCTGGGATTTGCACACCATTGTTGCAATTCATAATGACACAGCAGTGGCTTTCACTGACCCTCCCACTACTCGGTTTGCCCGACACACGGGCCTGCCCGCTTCCTGGTTATGGCAGTATTAAACCAGCTGAGCCGAACGCGAGCTTCGTGTTGGTTTATCGTCGGAAAACAGACGTTCTTGTCTTTTTGCAGACGCGGAGTTATCACTCGCAGGATGGCTTCAGACCCGTCGGAGATAACCCGGTTCGACTTTCTGGTGATCGGCGGCGGATCTGGAGGTCTGGCCGGGGCTCGGCGGGCGGCGGAGCTCGGAGCGGCTACCGCCGTGATCGAGAGTCACAAACTCGGAGGTACCTGCGTGAGTAAAAATAAAAAAAAAGATATCCATCCCTACTGCTGTCACTTTGCTGTCGCCTCTGCAGCCTGATACCACATACAGAGAGAGACGCGTTAGTTACCAGGTTCACTGCGAAACCTCCCGACTCCTTTTGTGGATTTTTGTGTGTGTGTGTGTGTGTATGACAAACATTGTGGGTTTGTTGGAAGTACAAAGCAGCGAAGCAGTCCCACCGTGTATAAAACAACAAGGTCTTGTACACTGATGAGGCTATAACACTGTAACTCACTCCTATTCCTTTGTTTGGTGAGCTGTGTTGGTTGTAACTCATCCCTGTCTGCAATATGAGGAAGATGTCTACTTTTTAAAACGACTGCATCCGGCTCATCTGTACTTTATGCGAAGTTACTATTAAGTCAAGCTTCTATGTTAATTTTCAGCATAACAGAAGGGGAAGTGAAAAAATGGTGCCCATAACCGTTCAGTTTAATGGTGTTTGCATAAAGATAAGACCGTTTGTTTTTTTTCATTTGATACTGTAACTCTTTTTTTTTTCTATACACTATGTAAATATTGTTCCTGTCACTGTAGCATTAGTCTAAAATATATATCCTCCATAATTCCCTCGTGTATTGAGGCTACTTGAACCTTTCCTTCCAATTTTTATCTCTTTTTTTTTTTAGGTCAATGTTGGCTGCGTCCCTAAAAAGGTACAGATTTCTTTTCATACTTCTTGTATTAGGATGAATTTTTACTCTGAATAATTAAAATTCATGTAAATTTCACAAGTTTCCAAATCCAGCTCATTTTGCACTTCTTCTCAGGTTATGTGGAATGCAGCAGTTCATGCCGAATATCTGCACGATCACAGTGATTATGGCTTTGAAACTGGAGATGTTCGTTTCAGTTGGGAGTAAGTTACAGCCCCTGCTGCTGTCTTTCACTTTTTCCTTTTTTTTTTTTTTTTTTTTTGCAACTACAATGAACTCTTTTGAAAGCCGTTGTGGGTTTTCCTGGCACAAAAAAAGGTTTCAATTTCTCTGTACAACCTCTCAATCTGCTACTTTTTGTTGCTCAGCTCTAGCCAACTTCTCTATCTCTGCACGCAACAAAGTTGGGCAAACATAACTGTTAAAGATAAGCCTTCATGGAGGGAGTGGCTGATTGCATTTGAGACATGAGGAAACTTTAGTCAAGGATAACAAAAAAATGAAAACATAACATTAGTGTGACCAGGATTTGGGTGTGCCTGCATGGATTAGTGTGTGTGAGTAATGAATTTACCGCCAGGGGTTAAAGTGGGATTTGGCAAATGGGGTTGTAGTGGTGCAGTGTGGGGAAAAGATTAAATCTAAATTTGTCTGCTACCCTTGATGTAACCTTGCACTAACCATGGACACCGCAGCTTCTCTGCATTAGTCCAAGGTAGTGCATGACTGTACACTTCACCACAGTACTGTAAACTAACCAGCTATACCAAACTGCCTACTACAGTGTTTTCATGCAACTTTTGAATAACACAAACCTTTGAATTTCACATTATATAACTCCATCTTTAACATTTTCATCTATTTGGGGAAATACAGCAGCTTCTCTTCTGTAGCACTAGCTTGATGCTGAATGCAATTTTGACACCCGCACCTTGAAAGCATCACAAGCATAAGAAGGAAAGGGGATGTTTTGAGGGTATAAACAGGGTCATTTTTCTTATTACTGAGTGTCTGTGTGCTGTCAGCTGGAAACCTCAAGCACACAGAAATTGAACTCTTATTATGTATTAGGTTAATCTGCCAATCAGATTTAATTACTCATTTTATTGAAGTGCTATTCCACATGGTTCGAGCCCAGTTTAACCCCTGGTTGTACCTGATATTTCGATACACTTCTGAAAAAGGACAGAAATGAGAAGATATTAAAATATAAAAGAGTGTAAAAAGGTGTGAATATTGCTGTTAAAAATTTTTATGTAACATGCTAGGATGCTTACGTAGAGATTTGGCTACATAGAGTGAAGGATTATGTGTATGCAACCTGTGCAGATGTGCTTGCGTGCGGTCCTCAAAAAACCAACAGCACTGTGGAATCACAGCGACGATGCTGTGCACGGGCTCAGGAAAGGGAGCAGCAGCAGAGCTCAGTAGAAAATTGTAAAAAAAAAAATAATAATAATTGTAGTGTAGTGAAAAAGTGTAGAAGGAGAAGCATGAAAAAAACATCAAAGATTAAGAAAAATAAAAGCATGACAAAAAAAATGAGTGAATGGGTGGACACAGTTTTACTTGAGCTCTTTGTATGTTGTAACTTCTGCTTTCTCCATGGCTGGCTGCAGGAACAGCAGCAGAAGCAGGAGCATCCCAAAGACTGCTTTTTGACACTGCCCCCTGGTGACAGTAAACAGCTAAAACACGTAGCAGAGCTGAGAGTAGGCTCTGCGCAGCCTTTAATGCCAGGGTGTCAGCCCGGCTGTAACGGGTTCTTAAGTGGGCTGCATAATATAGAGGTACTCCTCTTTGAATGTGAGGATGTACAAGCACGTTTTCACATTTAATAAATTATCCATTACAAAAGCAAGAATGTCTTTTACTACATTACAGTTCACAGCAACGCTACGAAAAACCAAACATAAGTCTTTTATGATCTAAGGTCTAACCTTCCATACATTTTCAAGATCATCCCACTGTGAATAGCAATGCATTTTACTGATAAATTAATGGGCTCTCTGGTTCTGACCCTCGGGCTGCTTGTTTGGTACCCCTGTTGTAGTCAAAGATGTTTTTAACCTGTTGCTCACTTTAGTTTCTGTTGTATTATTCTAATGCGTTTTTTTTATTTTTGTCCAACCCCTTCACAATAGGGTCAGTAATCCATGATCCATGTAAATAATATATCAAAATAAGAAAAATAAGACTGTATAAAGTGATGTGTTTTTGTAGTCCCGCAGAGGTCTATGAGAGACTACATGAGAACTGTGTTATAGCAGTCTATGTTTAAAAGGCCATTCATTTTCTATGAATGGCAACTCAAGGGTGATATGAGTTTCCTGTAATGATTGTTTATTAATACATTAAATTCTTCGGCTGCTTGGATAATCAATATTGTTTGTTTGCAGAACTCTTAAAGCCAAGAGGGATGTGTATGTCAGTCACCTAAATCGCATTTATCGCAACAATCTTGACAAAGTAAGTTCACGTTCACATTTTATTCATTCTGTCCTCGGGTCACATGTATAACGTTCTTTTGGTTTCTATTCTTTTCAAATGTAATTAAAAAAAAATCATATGTGCTCCGTTTCAGGCTAAAATCCAAAGCATTCAAGGTTATGCCAGGTTTACAAATGATCCCGAGCCGACTGTGGAAGTCAATGGAAGAAAATATACGGCGCCTCACATCCTCATCGCCACTGGAGGGCAGCCCTCTGTTTTGAGTGATACAGAAGTTCCAGGTAAAACATGCCATACTTTGTATTTTGTGTGAGCATTAATCGGATATTTAGAAAATTACAACTGTTGTTTTTGTTGGCAATTTCAGGGGCGAGTCTGGGCATTACCAGTGATGGCTTCTTTGAGCTTGAAACCCTGCCAAAGTAAGCGTTTCATCTAATCGATTTTATGGGAGACCGTCAGAACCATGTGGACTTATGCTGAGGGGTTTTCTTTTCCCTGCAGACGCAGTGTGGTTGTTGGTGCTGGTTATATTGCAGTTGAGATGGCAGGCATTCTCTCCACTCTGGGGTCCAAAACATCCCTCATTATTCGGCAGACAGGAGTAAGAAAAAAAAATACACAGAGTCCCAATAGGATTGTTTTTAGAAGTGTGTAGCCATGCAGTCACATGTGTTCTCTTGTGCTTTGCCTGTAGGTTTTGAGGAACTTTGACTCCTTCATAAGCACAAACTGCACCAAAGAACTGCAAAACTCTGGTGTAGATGTGTGGAAGAACTCTCAGGTGAAGTCCGTGAGTAAAACAGACACGGGGCTGGAGGTGACGGTGGTCACCAAAGACCCGGAGAAGAAGAATGACGAAGAGAAGATCAGCACCATCCAAGAAGTGGACTGCCTTCTCTGGGCCATCGGCAGGCAGCCCAACACAGCTGGACTGAATATTGGCGGCATGGTAACAGTTTACCTGTGATTTTAACTGTAGATTGAAGTTTCCTTTGAAAAATGTCCTTATTGAGAAATATCATGTGCCACTCACTTGCAGCACTTACCAATAAGACACTAATAGTGCTTTTGAAACAGCTTATTACCACTGTCTGTCTGAGAAACAAATTAGAGTTTGGATCCATTCAGCATTCCTAGAGTCACCCTAATCCTAGCTGCTTAATTGTCCTTGTGGATTATAACAGGACACCAGATCACGTTGGATATTTGCTTCTTAGGCACACATATCAGCACAAAGCTGCTTTTCACAAGTAATAATGAGAGAGTTTATAAGGCCTATATATATGAAAAGAAACCAAGAATGGGAATAGGCTTGTCTGAAGCCTTAATGAGAGATAATCCGGGAACAAGACTGGACAGCTTCCACATGCTGTAGCTTTGTTGTTCGTTGGAGGGGAATTCTGGCACGAGTCCTTGTTAACTCAAGGTTAGCAAGTCTGTAAATGACAGATTAAAGGGACAGCAGAGTCTCAGTTAAGGCAGAGCCTTCTTCTGACTGTCAGTGGTCCATCTACAGAGCTCAACAAGAAGTGTGATAACATCATCTAATTAACTGGTTTCACGAAGGAGAAAAGTACACACTCGACAAACCACAAAGCTATATTCAGAAAACCCAAAACCACGCTGAAGGTTCTCACACTTTAAGACTTTTGGAGAGAGCCTTACTTACTTACATCTCTGTAAGTCTATTCTGCTTTACTCTAATCCTCCACAGTTAGGCTGAGTCATTGTTATTTCTTGCCTCAGACGGGATTTCTCTGCTCAGTTGCATGTTCCTTATTCACCGTCAGTGTCGTACAGTGAGGGAGAGCACAGAACTAGCCAAAACATACAGTACCCAATCCCAACAGTGTTTCTCTACAATACTGTATCTTAGATAAGGAAGGCTTTTTTTGTTTTGTTTTGTTTCTTTTGTGCTGTTAATTTTATGGGAAAGCTGGCACAACAGTTCAAAGTGAATCAGGGGGAAAACATGGGCCTAATGTTTTGTTTTCACCTTTTTAATTCATTTCTAAGAAACATAACGGTTTCTTTTTTTCTGGTCAGGGTGTGGATACAGATGAAAGAGGCCACATCATTGTGGATGAGTTCCAGAACACCAATCGATCGGGGATCTACGCTGTCGGGGATGTTTGTGGCAGAGCTCTTCTCACACCTGGTAGGAAGCAGCACTAAGAACCCAGCTTCACTTCATTCATCTATACTCTTCTTCTACATTATGAAATACTGCAGCAAGTCTTTTTCTTAACCTGTTTTCCAGGTGTTGTAAACATTTTGCCCTTTAGTTTTTATGGCTGAGTGAAGGCTGGTGATACTAAAGGCTTTTGTGGCCGCGTTTAATAGCTCTCAAAGTATTTTAATGCCATTGAATATCAGTGATGTAAAGGCTGTGTAGGAGTACACTGACAGGAGGCATTTTCAGAGTCTCTCGGTGCGTATTAGAGGCAAGACTTGGGTCAACTTAAAAAAAACACACAAACATTTTATGCTCTGGCAACTGTAAATAATGGTGTTGGAAAACCAAGTTTGCAGGTTTGTGACCTCGCCCATGGTTTTGAGTGATTACAGGCGATACGTATTTTTGTAAAATGGCTTTTTCATAGAGTGCTGTGCGTACTAAAATGTGTTTTTGAGCTCTAAAGAAAACTTCAGTTTTCAGGCGAAGTCTGTTGTGTTCACAACCTCCGGGTTTCCTGGATGTGGGAGGGTCGGGTGCACAGACAGACAGGCTTTTCAGGCGGGATTCGGGCTCAGTCATTGCTTGTGTGAGTGAGTAAGCAAAGAAAATGGTATTCAGACCGGTATTTTAGTGGATTAACTGATTTTGCTTTAAATGGGGCATTCAGCACATTCGGTCTTTTTCAGTAACCTCTGAAGAGAAAGCAAAAAACCAAAAAAAAAAAAAAAATTGGCTGTGTATTATTCTTCATCTCAGTAGTTAACAGTAAAAACAATTCAAGGAAGAAGTCTTAATTGTTTTGACATCATCACAAATTCATAGCGTGAAGATGAACTTTTACATCACCAAGGTGAGACCAAGGTTTCTTGGCAGCAGCTTCAGCTACCACTCTTATCTTACCCCCCCCCCCCAAAAAAAAAGAAATCTGCTCTTTTTCTAAATTATGTTTTTAAACCTGTTTTCTGTGTTGTAGTAAAAACATTTAAGCCTTTTTGTCAGCCTCTTGAGTGTTGTTACGAGCACTCTGATGTGATTTTGTGTGTTGGGGCAGTTGCCATTGCCGCAGGCCGAAAGCTGGCGCACAGACTGTTTGAAGGAAAGAAGGACTCCAAGTTGGACTACGCCTGTATTCCCACTGTGGTGTTCAGCCACCCACCCATCGGCACTGTGGGCCTCACAGAGGGTGAGCAGGACATTAGCAAACACATCTAAGTGGGGTTAACTCTCTTGACATTTTTCACCTCTGTCATTGGCTCACATTTAATCCTTTTATCTGATGTTCTATTCCCAGTGTTACTCAGTAAGACATCAGATTTGCCTAACATTTGATCGTGTTCATCTTTCGCAGAGGAGGCCGTTAAAACGAGAGGGAAGGAGAATGTGAAAATCTACAAGACCTCTTTCACTCCGATGTATCACGCCATCACCAGCAGGAAGAGTCAGTGCATCATGAAGCTGGTGTGTGTGGGCAAGGAGGAGAAGGTAGGTGTCATCGCTTCTCCAGATAACCGGCGCTAAATAAATTTGACTCTAGTGTACCGTATCGTGTCGTTTCCCCAGGTGGTGGGGCTGCACATGCAGGGCCTGGGCTGTGACGAGATGCTACAAGGATTTGCCGTGGCCATCAAAATGGGTGCTACCAAAGCAGACTTTGACAAGACAGTCGCCATTCACCCCACATCATCTGAGGAGTTTGTCACGATGCGTTAATGCAAACACAAACTCCCCCCACACACACACACACACACGCACACCCCATCCTCCACCCCTTGAGTCCCTATACGACCAGCAACCCAGACAAGCATACCAGGACAGAGTCACTCCTCTGAACTACTCTCGCATCAGCTTGACGACTTGCTTTATTAAACGGCCTACATGCTTCCACTTTCCTCTCATTTAAGTGACCTTATTTGTGCGCAGTGTTTCATTTTTTTCTAATTTTTACCTAAATGGACCAAGACCAAGTTATGGCCTTCTTAAACTGTACTGTGGTTACTGAGTATGGGCTGAATGCTCTGGATTCCATTTTAATGATTGTGAAATGGAAGTGATGCATCTGCAGGTATTTTTGTCAAGAGATTGCTGGGAAGTCAAAAGACCTCTCTCCTAGTGTATGTGTTTGATTTGTCAGTCATTTGTCACATGAATATGGCAAACACTGCTTTTCCTTAAGGCACCTATTCACTACCGATGCAGGGTCATGATATATCTACTGTACTGTTAAGAAAAAAAAATAAACCTGAAGGTTTTTCTTAACTTTTGCATTTTTTTTCCTCATTCAGTGACTAAATCCTGTGGTTGTCTATTTGGTAACATTCTGTAAGTGACCTTCCTTTTTTGTGTGTTCACACCACAGTACACTGGGTTGGGCAATAAATAAAGCACTTTCATTTGGATGGGGAAATACATCCCTGCTGAAACCCAAGAGAGAATCTTCCCGTATAAAGTCAAAATGCGACTTTCAGAATGTAATAATTTTAAACGAGCATTGATCGATTGCTTTCTGGTAAAAAATATGAAACGATCTCAGACAGTGTCTCAGACACTATCCAGTTTCATCATTTTCAGCGTCTGGCAAGGGCAGAACCCACGTCCTGCCCTTGCCAGACTGTCAACAAAATAGTCCCGCTGTTTACTGTAAAGTTTAACTGGAGCAAATCTACACTCAGCTGCCACTTTGTTAGATATACCTGTTCAACTGCTTAGTAACACAAGTATTTATTCATCCAATTAAATGACAGCAAAAATGCATTTAGGCATGTACGCATGGTCAAGGTGACCTGTCGCAGAACTCAAACTGGTTTCCTGAGCATGACATTGAGTTCATTGTACTCAAATGATCTTCACAGTCACCAGATCTCAGTCCAGCAGAGCATGCTCATGTACAAGAGATCACTTCATCATATATTTTCGAACAAATTGTGAAGCCTTGTGCGAAAAGAGGGCGCAGCACCTGTAAAGCCTGTGCAGTGATTTGCACGTTGGCTTCCACTGATTAGTAAATCAAGATGAGATAAAAACAAGTATTTTCACTCCCTGCTGTGCTGCAGCAGGATTGCTTTACATTTATGTATTTAGCTTATTCACTTGGATTATAATAAAAAATCTCATGAAATTCCAGCATGGTGCCAGGGTGATTAGCACTGTTGCATCTGTCACAGTGAGGCTGTGTGGCTGGCAGGGGTGGACCCAATCGCAGGACGCAGTAGACAGAGCTGGGGTCTATTCCAGAAAGCAGGTTTAGCTAACCATTCTGGGTTTGTTAACCCTAAAATGAGGGAAATAATAAAGTTTCTGTTTTCTGTTCCAGAAAGAGAGCTAACTGCAACTCTGAGTCAGTTCCTGAGGTAACAGACTCTGTGAACCTAACCTGCTCGCTGGCAGGTTTTATCCAACAAACTCAGTATCTCTCTGACTCCTCCCCTCCTGCTGCACCTGAACCACCTGTCTGACACTCCGATTCATTTCCTCATTCATAAAGTCGCTGCAAAGCGTTCAGAGAAGCGAATTCATCTGCAGACGTTTATCTTTCTACAAGCACTGAAATCCCAGTTAGACGTTAGTTTGTTATTTTTGTACGTGACATGAAGCTTTTACAGCCGTTCACTCATCAACAGGCTGCAAGGACGGAGACAGCGATGATGTCACGGATTTACAATGAGTGCAGCTGTCAGACTGTCAGTCAGTTCCTCTGAAACATTTACTGTAGTTACTGTAGCATCACTGTTATATCACACTGATCTGGATGAAGCTTTAGACACAGAACACACTGTGGATGGAAAAATGTCTGGACCCTGGAGATGATGTGAATGTTTGAGTGAAGATGAGGCTGAAACGATTCTAAGACTTGAAAACTGATCTAAATGGATTTAAAGTGACTTTTAAATCAACATTTTAAAAGTTATGTCTGCAATTCAGAGTATGAATCTCGACATATTTTCCATTGAAGATCACCTAAATCGGTGATCATAGGCTCTATAACGGATCAGCAAACCGTGTCTGAGTCCACCTGAACTCTCCATTAAAAGAATGAATAAAGTGAGGGTGCTATTCCATTTTACTGTATAATTTTAACAATTAAATTGCCATAAACTGCAGCAAAAACAGTTTTTATTAAATAAAAACTGACCTGAGGTCAGCTCCACCCCGGGGTCTGTTGCTGTCTCAGTCACTAACACACAGGTCGGTCAGTAAACTCAGGCTGAGCTGGTTCTCCACATTTTACTCTTCACTTTCTGTCTCCTGGATGTTGTCCGTCAGGCTGCAGCTGCCATTGATGCTCCATTGATGATGGCTTTCTTTCCTTACTCCCGCACGCGGTAACAGGGTGAACATACTCAGAGTTGATTGAACTAACTGATCAGCTGTTCTGGAACGGGAAACTCAGAGCTGCCGATCTCAGAGTATGTTTTTAAACTCAGAGTTAGTTGAACATGCTTCCTGTAATAGGCCGCTGGTTTGCATTAGTGGAACCATGACTTGTTTTTCTACAGGACAATGACCCCAAACACACCTCCAGGCTCCAGCTGAGATGGTTGGGAATGAGAGTGAAGGCAAAGCAGTCAACAAGTGCTCAGCACCTCTGGGAACTCCTTCAAGACTGGTTGGAAAACCATTTCAGGTGATGACCTCATGAAGCTGATTGAGAGAATGCCAAGAGTGTGTGACTTCAGTATTAATTTACAATGTAGGGGAGAAAAAGAAAAACATTAAATAAGAAAGTGTGTCCAAACTTTTGACTGGTACTGTACATACTGTGTATATGATGAGCACAGAACAACATTTAAACAATATCACTGCAGAGTGTTTCATTTATTCAAGGCCTTGAATTCCAGAGAAGCTATGAGAGGAACAAAAATATTAAGAAATGGAGACAGATGGCGAGAATGAAAAAGTATGTCCCTCCTTCACACACCCTGGACCCCCATTACCTTCCTTTTCTACACGGGTCATTGACAAAATTACTTAACCCAAGGATGGGGGAATGGTCAAAAGTAAAAAGAAGAGTATTTTATTATATTTCAATATCAGTGCACACCAAGGCCTCTCACCAAGTAATTTAAAGCTCCTGGAAAATGTCACTCAATAGAGGCCTCAAATGGCAGCATATAAAGGCAGTTTGAAATAATTTCTATGTAATTTACTGTATTCAATAATTCCCCAACTCCTAGAAATTATATGAACTCTTTACCCCCTTCACATATTGGTTGCAAGTGGATTATATTCAATGTAAGTTCTTTCTTTTTGGATAAGTGAAACATTACTTTTATAAAGTGAACTCACCATGAGGTCTTTGAAATGAATGGCAGTGATGGAGGGTTGGAGGGTGGTGCCAGGGCTCCTATGCATGGATAATGGACAAATATTATCCATGCATATATATATATATATATATATATATATATATATATATATATATATATATATATATATATATATATATATATATATATATATATATATATATATATATATATATATATATATAGACTTTTTTTATACTTTACCATTAGGGTAATAGAAAATGTGGTGTGGTTGGCATTACATTTCTTTCATAACAAAACTTATGGCTCTACGAGTCAGTCTTTCTTTTCTTTTCTTTTCTTTTCTTTTCTTTTCTTTTCTTTTCTCTTCTTTTCTTTTCTTTTCTTTTCTTTTCTATGTACACATATGTTGATCATGTAACTATTCTGGTTTATATTCCTTTGTAGTATATAATATGATTAAATCATTCTGTCATGGATGATTTTACTTTTCATGCTGGAATATAGTTTTTTCCTTTAGTTTAGAAAATGTGAGCAAAAGGTTGTTGTCTGTATTCAAAAGAAACTTTTTATAATTAATACTTTGTTTCTCCTAAACCTTTCCTGTTAACAAAACAGCTCTTACATATTTTAAAATCAGAAAATGGTTGGGGGAAAAAAAAGGAAAAGAGAAAGAGGAAAAGAAAAAAAAATCACAAATCCCATCCAATTAGTTAGACATTGTTTTTCTGTGAATTTAATCAGAGTATTGTTTTCAGCTACTGGCCAGCATCGTCATCATAAAAAAACAACAACCCTCTATGTCCTCTGCAGTCTGGACATGCACTGATCAAAAGGAGCTTGCCACAAGAGAAGCATTGCCCATCCACACCCATACACATTCATTCACAGCAGAACTATTCAGTGTTTTAGAAAACAGAACATGATGTGAAAAGGAGACTAAGGCAGTGAGAAAAAATCTGGGATAAATGCTTGTTGTGTCTTTTTTAATTAGGCCTAAATATGCAGATTTATTTTTCTTACAGATTTCATTTACATTTTTTTAAACGATGACATAACACAATAAAGGGTAACTTAAAAGCATTAGAGCTGATTAGACAGCATTATAATACTGAGCACGATGACCTTGAAGATACAAATTTGTTATGTGTGTGTGTATGTAGACACTGTGACCACAGACAGTGCAGCCTTCACCAAGGCTTATCACCATTTCCAACCATTTCTAATGAGCAGAGCTTGATTCACTGCATGCTTATGTGTATGTTGGTTTGAAGTACTTTAAAATTCACATTATTTATGTTGCCCTGGCAAAAGTGATTATATCAAAGATCGAGCACAAACACACCCACACTTCAGGTCTCCCATATCCTGCATTTTTTGGGGGCCTCAATCAATAGAACCTAAAATGAAATCTGATCTGTAGACCTCTGTCAGTCATAAGAGATGATGTAGGTCAAATTGCAGCACAAATGGTTGACTTGAGAACATGCTCTGTGCAGTCTTTTGTTTATTTGAACCAGCTATAGAAAAACATGCTCACCAAATATGATTTTCACTGCAGAGCTTCTGCTGTTAATACTATCGGTGAAAATCCAAATGGTGTGAAACTGGTTTCCTCCTGTTCGCTGGCTCTGTATGAACAGACTTAATTGGCGTTTACGTTTGAGAAAGATGCATGCTGACCGGCTGATCAGCCGAGTCAGCAGTGAGGCTCTACGGTGGTCGTCTCAGTCGCTCAACAGCTTTAGACCTTTCGCTCATTTGCTAAACTGAACTGAGCGAAATATGGCACAGTGGTTCCTTGATACTGTCCATTCATGACTTGGTCAATATTTTATTCTGTCTACTACTTTGGATTATAACCAAAGTCCAGCAGAAGTATATGCATGTTGGCAGAGTATGCTATGTGGTAAAACCCGTTGTAACATTGTAACAATGAGCATGTTGACACATCAAAGTTAGAACTAACTCATGTACCCATACACTGAATTGGAATTCAGAGTTCCTTATAACTTATGCGTCAGGATTTGCTGTTTTTATAGATGTCAATTCACAGTCACTATATATGCAGAAACATAGTATAGAGAGGAATCCTATTCCCCATTTCTCCTGTATAATTACTAGTGTCACAGTTCTTCTATCATCTGTATTTGGTGAGTGGTGTAGGTGGCCCCTGTGATGTGTACCGTGCCTCCTGCCTCGCAGACCCACCACTGGATAAACGCTTCAGAAAATGACTGTAGGATGTAGGGACCCTGTGATTATGCTATTGCCTGGCCAACAAGCTTAAGAATGAGAATTTCACAGAGGCAATCAGGATGTGATAACTGCAATCAGTAACCAATACTGAACAAAATGATTCAAATCAGTGAAGTGAGTTTTTTTTTTCACCTCTGCTATGGTAATACAGTGTGTCATGGTTTGCACTGCAGGCTTAGCAAGCATATACTATACATGCACACACCTGCTAACTTACAACTTTTCTTAGTCTCCAACAAATTGAGCAAGGGATCGATTAAACTACAAGTTTGTCAATGTTTTCTCTGTCATTGACAGAACAATACAAAACTGACTTTCAGCATCAGGGGAATTCATTTGTTTTCTTCATAGACCAGACAACGAGTCTGTTGGCTGATTTTAAGGGATTATGGGTCTCGGTCAAGGTCACCTTGACAATACTTGATGAAGGAGGAGAAAATATTTCACAAATCACACGCAGACTTTCTTAGCTAGGGATTTGAACCTACAACCTTACACATGCAGAATAACAAGTCTAGGTATAAGATTACATTTGGAGCATACAAATGTGGGGCCCTTATCTGTTTGAGCTGGGAGAGATTATTATTACTAACTCATTATCTCTCCTTTCAGGCTTATACCACTACAGCTGCTATTACTTCCACAATGGCCTTCAGCTAGACGCTGAGAATAGACTCATTTACTTGAGTTTTATTACATTTCAGATAGCAGCAAGTTATCTCTGCGCCTGTCCATCTGTCTTTATGAGTACTCACGCGCGTGCATTGAACTGGCCAACAGATTACTTTATTATCTTTGAGTTTCATTTTTGATAGCCACAACTTTATTATCGGTCGATCTTTCCTTTTCCTTAACAATTCCCAATTTTTGTCTCCTGTATTCCTCTTTCATGGCACTCTCTCTCTCTCCATCTCCCTTTAAAAAGATGTGACATTAGTGGGGCTTTAATTGTCGACTGCTGGCGGCAGAGATGAATAGACAAAAAACTTGGAGGGGGAATTGTCTGTGAGAATGAGAAAATGAAGAATGATAAGAAAGGTTGCTCTACAAAAAGGGAAATTGTGAAATTACATCAGGAAAAAAGATAAGATGGGTAATCATAACAATGACCAATGAGACTACACACATACAGATACTTCAGTGCCACACTCTAAATAACCCAGATGAACACAGCTCCACTGCCAGCAACATTTAGTGATAGTAGTAGTATTAGGACTGTTTTAGTTCAAAAGGTCTGATTCACACAAGACTATTATTATAAGGGAACTCAGCCCCGCACACATATATGTGTTTTATGCAGTGCGTTTGCATGTGATAAACAAAATCTGTATTTTTATTCAAATTTATCGACATTATGGTGGCCAACTACAAATCTAGCCTTACAATTGATCAGCTACCAACATAATAACCACTGAGCCAACTGAAAGACAGCAACATTTTCCTCACTGAGTACTGGCATGGATGTTATCCATCCTGTCAATCTGTGAGAATTTGCTCCTCTCATGAATTTAAACCTACTCTGGTGTCATTATGTTGTGGAGGCATCCTAATTTTGCAACCACTCCAGTATAACATGGCTAAGGTCTGCTAACGTCTTGATTAGAACACGATTTTAGTATCCAAAAAGAAAAAGCGACGTGCCAACTATGGCACGTGGTGATTGAATTCGACGGCGTTTCAGGAAAGTTATTGATGATGCCGTTAAAAGCACATCAGGTAAAACTCTAAAATACACTGCTCAAAAAAGATCAAATGGTGGTCAGCACTGTTCCCTCACAGCTAGAAGGTCTGGGTTTGATAGGAAGCTTTGAGAGAGAAGGAAAGGCTGGAGTGTAGATATGAAGATATGAAGGAGAGACAGAAAGCATATATATTGTGTGTGCAGTAGTCTCCATGGACTACGATGTTAGCGGATAACACTGTGATCTGTAGTGAGAGTAGGGAGCCTGGAGAGGTGGAGGTATGCTCTGCAGAGAAAAGGAATGAAAGCGAGTAGAAGCAAGAAGGGTGGACTGGATGGAGATGAGTGATAAAAGGAGAGCAGCAAAAGGGAAGGTTTACAAGATGTTAGTGAGACTTGTATGTATTGTTTCAGAGAGGGTGGCACTGACAAAAAGACAGGACACGCAGAGGACTGCTGTGACAGAAGAGGGTTTGATGGAGGCATCGCGGTGACCCCCTGAAGGGAGCAGCCGAAAGAAGAAGAAAATAATAAAAAAAAACAAATCATATAGTTCTGAAAAATAAAATATAGACATATTCTAATGTCTTAAAAAGAACAAAGAGTGATCTTAAGAGCCAGCTTCTAGCTGACACTTAAAATTTATAAGAAAAAGCAGCAGTGTGGTCAAAACTGTGCTCAAATCTCCTTTATGTGCAGAACCAAAATGACTGAATTCAAAGAAGAAGAAAAAAGAAGAAGCTTGTAGAATTTTGAGTGGACTGACCAACTCTCAATTCTTCATACCTTCATATTTTTTTTGATGACATGCAGCGCGGAGGAAAATCTATCTTTATAAAAACATTTTGGAACTGTGACATTTTGGCATAAAGACACAGAAACTGCAGACGGGGTTCAATTTTACTGAAAGTTACACACAGATTTACAGTGTGTGCACAAATGTGTGTATTTGGGTTAAGTTAGTCTATGTGTGATGTGATTGTTGGGCTGCGCTGCCTTTGGTATCAATTCTGTTTTGATTTTTAAATTTAAAGTACAACTACTCCCATCTCTCTCTGTGTGTGTGTGTGTGTGTGTGTGTGTGTGTGTGTGTGTGTGTGTGTGTGTGTGTGATGTGCGTGTGTATGTCTTTGTTTTTTTGGTCATATGGTTGCACAATGATATATGTCCAATTTTGAGAGTGGGAGTGACCATTTCATCAGCAGTCAATTCAAATAACATTCCCTCTAAACCCCAATAAAACTGATTAGACAGTTTGGAAACTCAGAGTGTGACAAATTATGTTTTCTGTGCTAATGACAGCACAGGATTAAAGAAAATAGGTGGCAACCAGCATTATCCCATGAGAGCTGAAGAAATGAAGACCTCAAAGTACCTCTGGTGTTTGGGCATTAATCTTAATGATACATGCGAGACATTTTCGGGGTATTGATGAAACAAGCACAAAAACTCTGCAAAATCTCTTAATGCGGGACTGTGATCATGACTGAGGACTTCTGGTTTGAAGTTTTTACTTTAATGGTTCTCATTTAAAAACTCGCTGCATGATAGTCTTCATTCCAAAGAACTAACTGTTAAAAAGAAGAAATGAAAAAGAACTTAAAAAAAAAATCTCACATGCTCTTTTGCAATAAAAGTGGAGTTTATACTAAAGATATAAATACATTTGCCATTGTCAGTTGTAACATTTTGCTTGGTGTTCACTGTTGCTTCAGAGTTTCATGTGCTGGTAACTCATTTTTTCTCAGCACTCACTGTAATATCTTCTAGCGCTTTTATGGCCTCTTAACTCTTCTTGGCTCTGCCAGTCTTTTCCCTTTGGTCTGTGCCTCTGCCATTTGGACCACACTGGGACAATCAGAATCATGATTTCCACAGTTGTCCTGTCTTGCATGTGATGAACAGCAGTAAATGGAAATGTTATGTGGTTTTGGCAAGGAAACCACCTGGGTGGAGCGTGCAGGCAGCAGCACATGTGGCGCTGCTGTATTCAAACATTGGCACAATCCCATATTATGCAATCTTTGTACCAGGGAGCTGGTAAATTAGAGACCAGCTAATGTCTGATCTGATTACATCAAATATGTTCTTTGTCGCGTTCACCATTTTGTCAGGCCTGGATTGAAATCATTGAAATCAAACATGAAACTGGAACCAACTAATCTTTGTGTTTCAGTCAGTTTGGTATTTAATAAGTTATCCTCTAGAAAAGATGCTCATATTTCTGACAGCCTGATTTCATATCAATGGATGCAAAATCCATCCATGGATTCATCCATTTTTGTCCAATTCAGGAGGCTGGACTCTACCCTAGCTATCACAGGGTGAGAGGCAGGGTACACCTGGACACGGTGACTTTGTGACTAATGCATTTCAATTTTTTTAAAAAAAGAAAGAAATGCAAATAAAAAGTGCACATTTTACGTGTTTTGTCCAGAAAAAGAGTGCCCAAGAGCCAATACCGATGGTGAGCAAGAGCTTTAAAGGAAGTGGTATTTTATCCCAAACGATGGTTTACTTCTTTAAACCTACCCAGACATGATAGAATAGTTTGCCCATCCTAATCCTAACCTCATTTGAAGACCTTAACCTTGCCAAGTCATTTTTAATAGTAATGAATAATGCATTGTAAATTAATAACATATTAAAAATAATCCCACAACCCTGAGAAGGATAAGCGGAAAAGGATGGATGGATTAAAAATAATACAAATGAAGTGTAAAAGTGTTTTGACGTATGACGTGTGTGGCGGAAAATGTGAATTTTGTGCACTTGAACACAAATCAGTACACGTGAGACCAGAAAAATTAAACATCTTGTTCAGGGTCGTGAAAATAACAGCGGGAAACGTGTGCCCAGGAACAACACGACCTAACAAGACAGCTGTAGCTGTGTTTGTGCAGCTTGCTCTTTTTCTGTTAAAAAAAAAAAAAAAAAAGCAGACTGAAATTTCTATCTATGCAAATCCACTCAGACAACATGTGTTTGTGTCTGCGCATTCATCTGTGCATTTGTGTGCGAGTGTGTGATGTCTCTATCTTGCTGACATAGGCAGTAAACAAAAACAGACAGTTCTAGAGCATTATGTGAGACGCTGAAAAGAGATGAAAGCAGCAAAATGCAAACAACCCACATTTATAGGATGTTGCAGATCAACTTTAATTACGCAGAGATGACTAAATTTGATTTTATTAAATGCTCATCAAGAAGAAGTGGGTAATTACCAAAACCATCCGCATGGGGACTTTTTTGTTGTGGACTGATTAAATTAAAACATTCAATGAGCTATAAAACGAAATAGATAAATTAAAATGTATACAGACCAAAGACTTGAACAAAAGGCTAAATGGATGTGCAAGTTGTAAAATTATAATTTTGAAGAGATTATTTTTGGCATCCAATAATTTTACAATTAACTGTTGATCAAATCATTTCTGTACTACATGTTAGCCTTTTTTTCCCTTTCTCCGTTATGATGGAGACACTTCTATATCTCACAGTGGTCATGGAATGAAACAGTGATTAAATTCCAGTTTCACAGTATTACACTGCAGTTGGTTGAATCAAATAAGGGACTGTAAGAGACCAGCCTCAATATCTGCTCTATTAGACACAAGTGGGGAGAGACAGAAAGCCAATGCGATGTAACGCTGTAGTGACGTCATGTGGGCACTGACATGTATGTGATAAACGCGGGGACACAAGACTGATCTTTGGAAATATGACTGTGCCTTAGGCCCAAGAAGTATAAGTTGCCTGTGATAAATTCCATTTAATTATCTTGCAATTAACTAGTCCATTAAAAGTCTATTGCACAAAATGGAAGTGAACACTTAGTGTAGTTCCTCCTGTATAGCAAATGATGGGGGGGGGGGTCTGGAGGCAAATGTGCCTCTCATCTGTCAGAGTCTGTGTGTATATGTGTGCATGCTTGTGTGCTTGCCTGTGTGTGTGTGTGCATGCCTAAGGCTAACTGCTCTGATTATGTGCATGAATCTGCCTTTCTGTGTGTGTGTGTGTGTGTGTGTGTGTGTGTGTGTGTGTGTGCGTGTGTGTGCGTGCGTGCGTGTATTTGACTTCTTGCATGTGAGTGTGGGCCATACGTCTAACAGCTCTGAACAGATAATGTAGAGAAGATGAACAGGGACATTTTCATTATTAAAAGCTAAATTCTCTTTTCTTTATTCCAACTCATTAAGTATGAATTGTGTTAATATTTCCATTTGTCTTTGTTAATGTCATATCTATCTCTTGCCTTCTTCACTCTCTCCCCCTCTGAGCCATTATAAGTTTCTACCAAAGCACTTTACCACATTGTAATGTCATTATGCTGTACTTTTGCCACATTTTACAACCTGCCCGAAAGGCCTGGCACCAATTTTAAAAGACAGCTGACATACCATTAATGAAAAAGCAAAAAAACAACAAAAAAACCCCCACAACCATCTGCATGCATATTACTCTCCATTAATTTTAACACATGCACTGCAGCTCTAAAATTTTCCAGAAATTACCACACAGCTGTATGTGCAAATGTCTGAGTTGGGTCAGACATCAAACTGCCAGCTTCCTGGTACAAAGTGGTATATTTTACTGTACTCATGTAAGGAATAGTGCAGATATGCTAATTGTCTGGCAAATTCACAGCAAGTAAGTGGGCTTAATGTGTCCCGGCTCATCCATGCTTTACTTTGGCAGCACTTAAACCAAAGTAAGAGGAAGTGTAAACCTTTTTCCCACAAATAAAGTTTAAAAAGGACGAATGAGTGGTAAAAATGTGCAAACAGCTTTTTAAATCTGATGAAAAGCATACATACGCGCATTTCTGGCTTTGTGTTGTTTTAATATTAGCAATGCATTTCTTTTTAATATTAGAAAGCCAGTTACATTATGCTTTGCCTACAACATGTGTAAACCTGCACCATGCGGTGAGCCTGAGCCTGATACCTGCTACACATAACCTGGTCTGGATCAGCTTATGTTTAGAGATTTGGTTTAAAATCTGTTGGAAATGCCACATTTTCACAATTTTTTTCATTGACAGTATGAACTAAGTGCAATATAAAGTCTGTTGTGTAAGAATACATTTCATATGCAACTTTTTAAGCTTTACAACAGAGTGAAGTTCAGCTGTAACTGTGTCAAACTGTGTGTCACTGGACTTTGCATGTATTCAGTTTGACATGGAAATTGTATATATGTTTTTATGTTTGCCCCATTTTATGTTAGCACGCTCCGAGCCTGAAGAAGAACAAAAAAAAAACAACAACAGAAAAGCACTGTCACAATACCCGTTATCTCTGACTGGGGATTCAAAGCATGGCTATGTTGAAATTGCCCCTCTGGTCTCAGACAAAGATACACTTTTGTGTAATTTTTCCACATTTAGGGTTACCGTGCTGAACATGCATATTTTAAACCAAACTATGATCCCGACCAGGTAGTCGTGCTACCTAAACCTGACTGGACAGCAAAAAGAAGAAAAAAAAACTTAATGAAATTGAACAGCAACTACAAACAAAAGTAAGCACAAAAATGAAGCTCCCCCACACAGGGGTTACTCTCCTCTGTCATGCATGGTTCATATGTTTGCCAGTGTCTTTGACAGCGGAGACGGACGCACTTTTCTTCTCTCCCCAGCCCTTACTTTTTTATCCTGCTTTGCTGCTTAGAGCCTCTCTTCACAAAGCTTCCGAACTAGAAATTATAACTATGGATCTGGTCCGCTGGTCTCTCAACGCCACTATTTTGATCAAATTTTCACCATGGGGAGATTGGGGGAAGAAGAACTCTGTTCCCTCTTATCCAATTGGCATTCCCGGCTGGCTACGTTATGGATTCCTGTGGGGGTGGAAGATGACGTGCCTGGCTGTACTGTCGATGAAGGACATACACATTCAGCTTACTGACACTAAGATTTCTCCGAATTCGACCTGGAGACACCTGGCTTGTCGCTACAATTCAGGAAGTCTGGGCAGCTGTTGGGCCGTGGTAAGGCTGCTTATGACGAATTATGCAGAAAGGTACAGACTCAAACTCAGACTCAGTATACCTGGAGCTGATTGGAGGGATTAGATCTTGGAGAGGTACCTGTTTCTGCATGGCGAAGGATTGAACAAGAGGATTCGGATGACTGGATTTTTTCACCACTGTGAGGTACCAGAAAGACTAAAGGCTGTCAACAAATCAATCAGTACCAGCCTGAACCAAAACAGGTCATAGAATCAGGAATTTGGCTCCCTGGCGGCCTTGGACTGCTGTTTATCTCAGTCTTCTCCTGGATGTTCTGTAAACAGATGCTCTACGCCCCTCCGTCCTGTCTTCTTCTGATCTGTGCTGGACTGATCTCCCTGACCTAGCTGCTGATGAAAATTTTTCCACCTCTTATCAGAACTGTTGTATGAGATGATTTTTTTCCCTCACTCATCCGCATATGTTTTCGCTATTGTTTCCATCTTTTTAATGGCAGCGCCTCCAGAAGGGGGCAGCATGGCCACAGTTCATCTATCTCCCCATGTTTGTTTGTTTGTCTTCTTGGATGGGTGTTCTGTTAGCTGTAATTTCCCCACTGTGGGATTAATAACGTATCATTCATTCATTCATTCATTCATTCAAAACAGCAATCCTTAATACCCTGTGATTGACAGCTGGTTGATGTGCGTCAGTGCACTCTTTTGGCTACAATGCCAGTAAGGCACTGGGAGGATTTTTAGTATAACGGCTGATGAATGTTTTTATTTGATCGTCCTTAATTTTCACAGTTGTATGACTATGACAGATCCTTCCACACATTAAATGTGTCAGCAGTTGCCTTATTTAATGAGGACAAGTTTCTAAAGTGACCTTCACAGGATTGCTTGGTAAAAATTAATTACCAGACTGTTCCATATTTTAAGATGTACTTATCACAGCAGAGATGACCAAAATGGTGGTGCTGAATACAATAAATAAATCAGATGACATGGGCTGAAAGTGCTCAGATTAGCCTGCTTTATTAGATGAGTAACGATTAAAGACAGAGTCAAGCAACAATAAAGGACAGGGAGTGGTCAGGGAACCAGCAGGCAGGGAAGAAATCCAGTCGACCTCCATGTCTTTCTACCATAAAAGTAAAATGTAATCATTTGAAAATGAGCCAAAAACTCTGCCCTTCTGCTGGGATTTAAAGCGTCGTCAAAGTTTGCCCAATAATAGAGGGCCAAACTATGAGGTCTGAAACCTGACCAGGCCCTCTTCTCTCTGCGAAGCTAGCAGTCTGTTGCAACAGAAACTTTCCCAACCTGACCACATTTCTCATAACGATGGAACTAAACTGGTCGGAATAAAACTCCGACCTCTCTACCCTTCTCTGCTGAAGCCAATGGATCAATCTTACTTTAACTGCTCTGCTCACTCATAGGCTTACGCGAACACACACCTGTGCACAAACACTCACATACACACACGTACCCAGAGCAAACGTGAGGTTGATTTCACTCTAACAGTGTTGACTTTCCATCCAGAACACTCACTGAAGGAAAAAAAAATATCAACAGGACTGCAGGGAAGAAATGAAGAACAAAAGACAAAGAAAGAAAGCAGAAGAAAGAAAAGAGAAAACAGGAAGTCATAAAAAACTGCCGGTGAATGTTGTGCTCATCAAACTTTGTAAATCTTTCTACTGCTAGTGTTTAATCAAAAATCGAATGCATTTATTTAAAACAGTTGTCTGTAGGAGTCTGCACAACCTCTGCCAGTTTTAGTTTTGGAATAATTTGTATGCTTTACAATGCTCATATCCTATTTCACACCTTCTTCATTTTGTGCCAATTCAGCGGACTCACCACATATCTTATATATAACACTTAAGCCTGAATGCACATGGTGTAGGGTCTTTATATAATATACAGTC
>JAMQGT020003207.1:0-22600 GCA_024447675.2 Pterophyllum scalare
AGAAAACAAAGTTTAAAAAATTGGTTTATGTGCTGGTCTATTTCTTGGCAGGGAGAGGGGAAATTCTCAAGCTTGAGGGGACCAAGCAAGCCCTCAGCTAATTTATCTGGTTATTGTAAGGAAGCCAATAGGCATGTTTCCCAAAATGTAAAACTAAAGCAAATTATTCAACCACAAAGTCTGTGCAGGTTTGAATGAAACAAAGACAAAACCCCTACATTTTAAAACATCACTAGTCACTCAGTTCATGTGCTTTTCTCAGGTGCGCCGGTATTTCCCAAAGCCCATTAAAGTCCCGTCTGCTGAATTGTTCAAACAACCAGTGTGGTCCACGTGGGCTCTCCACAAGACAGCTGTAACTCAAGAGAAGCTGCTGCATTTTGCCTCTGACATCACCAAGCATGGCTTCAACTGCTCCCATCTAGAGCTGGATGACCGCTACACTGCTGATTACGGAGAGTTCGACTTTGACCCACAGAAGTTCCCCAATGCAAGCGGCATGTTTGACAAACTCAGAAAGGACGGCTTTCGGGTTACGCTCTGGACGCACCCTTTTATCAACTACGACTCCATTAATTTTGGTGCAGCTGTGGAGAAAGGGCTATTTGCTCCGTGAGCCGAGCGGTGAGCTGCCCGCTCTTGTTCGCTGGTGGAATGGGATCGGAGGAATTTTGGACTTCACAAATCCAGATGCCCGTGAATGGTATTCTTCACATCTGCGCATGCTCAAAAGCCGCTATGGGGTGACTCCTCCTTCAAGTTTGACGCAGGAGAGACGAGCTACCTGCCCCGTCAGTTTAGCACCCTAGACCCACTGTCAGACCCTTCCACATTTACCCGCCGCTACACAGAGATGGCCGTACCATTTATGGAGAATGCTGAGCTAAGGGTGGGTTACCAAAGTCAGAACATCTCCTGCTTCTTCAGGATCATTGACAGAGACTCGGTGTGGGGCTACGAGCTTGGGCTCAAGTCCATGATCCCGACTGTTCTGACTATAGGCATTCTGGGTTACCAGTTTGTCTTACCTGATATGATAGGAGGGAATGCATATCCCAACCGCACTGCAGGTGTGGACATGCCCTAACATACACAAATGTGTTCACAGAGAGAGAGAGTTGGCTCTGTCACAAACACAAATGTATCTTTGATCTGGTTTTATTTGACAGTCTGACATCTGTGTTGTATTTAAGGTGGGTTAAATGGTCTGCCAGACAGAGAACTGTACATCAGATGGTTGGAGCTGTCTGCCTTTATGCCCGCCATGCAGTTCTCTATACCTCCATGGGCCTATGACAATGAGGTAAGCCAGATAAAGCACAGGTTATATTTTCTAGGTGGAGGAAAGTTTTTATTGTTTTGTTTTTTTTTAACATGATGTAGCCTTTCAGTTTTCCTGCATTTAAATTTAGTCTAATAGAGAATTGTACAAATGCAAGAAAATATGATTAAGGGTCGAAATGTGATAAATGAAATGGCAGTAACAGACAATGAGCTTTGAAAAGCAGATTTAGAGTTAAATGTCAGATGAACTAATGAGCGGGAAAAATAACTGCCTTTAAATTATTGTGGAGTGTGTGTTTTTGCTTGCAGGGTTATGATTGAACGTTTGTTGCTTCAAATTCTTTTTTTTGTGTGTTTTTGAAACTGCCACTGGAGGGCACCAAAGTATAAACCTTCACGATCTACACATAACTTACAGGGAATCTGATATGAAAGTCAGTTAAATCAAACGTGCTTTCATACAATGCTTAACAAATTTATTAGACCACCTGTTATAAAAACAAGAAAACACAAATATTTTAGGAATCTGTCAAAAATGTGTTTAAATATCAAAATTACATAGTTATTTATTATGTAAATAACAAACTGAAACAACTAAATAGTTCTTATTCATACATAATAACCTAATTGGCCTCCTTTGAACTTAATAACAGCCTTCTTGTTTTTATGTATTTTTCAACTGTCTCTTTTGTCATTAACTCTTTATTTACCGCGGGCCTGCCGGCACCATTTGCAGACTTCCGGCAACAATTACCAAATTTTTCTGATAGGACAAACGGTTTCGTAATTATGTTAATTCAAAGTGTGTTTCGATCAGACGTCTCAGCGGTGATACCCGTGGTGTTAACCAGAGGTTCGTGGCAAGCAAGGGCAGGTAACAGGTGCATTGGTGGCGATCGCCTGCTGTTTAAGGGTTAAGTTCCAAATTGTTTCTAGCTGTTCACAGAGACTTGCTTTGGATGAAACTGTTGTGCGATCTAGCTTTGAAAGCACAAAGTCCCAAATCTGTTCAGTAGCATTCAAGTTTGGACTTTGACTTGGCCAGTCCACCACTTCCACACCAGATTCCTTTTCCTTGGTCAAAGAGCCTCTGCACAGCTTTGAAGCATGCTTGGGGTCATTGTCTTGTTGGTAAATGGACGCATAGCCAATCAGTTTCAGTCCACAAGGGATTCCACGATGCACCAAGATGTTGCAATAGACCTTCTTGTTCGTGATACTGTTGATTTTCACTAATTTGCCCACACCGTTCCTAGAAATGGGACCCTGTACCATATTGAATCTCCACCATGTTTCAGTGTGGGTGCAATGCATCTAGCATCAAAATGTTCTCCAGTTTTTCTGCTGACATAAACACAGCAATCCTGACCGAAGAGTTCAAACTTGGATTCGCCCATCCAGAGTGCCTTTTTCCTGCCATCAGTCCAGTGTTTGTGCTCTCTGGCAAATCTGAGGCATTTCTTGATGTTTGCAGGCCCCAGTAATGGCTTCTTAGCAGCTATTCTTCCCAGTTAAACCTTGTTCATTCAGTCATCTGTTTGTGCTTCTGGAGACCTCAGACTCTGATCTAGAAGCATTTATCTCTGCTTGTTTAGCAGCGGTCTTCCTTCTGTCTCTAGCACTTAGTCTTGAGGTGCCTGGCATTTCCTTCAGTCAGCTTTTGTTTTCTGCCTCTTTCTTGACGCATTTTGTAAGTACCAGTCTCAGCAGTCGACTCCAGAGCATACTTAACCACACTATGCGAGCACTTTGTGTCTTGCCCTGTTTGTCTCAAAGGCCATCCAGGATCATGAAGTGCTTTAATGCGGTCTCTTTCCTGTTCACCGAGCTCTCGTCCGGAGTGAGGAATTTTAAACTGAACTCATGTTTTTATACCCAAGTTTGAGAAGTCAGAAATTAATCAAGCATGACATTCAACTACTAAAAATAAGTTCAGGAATGAAAGTAAATAATTTGGTATCTTAATCCAAAAGTAATAATGTGCTTAGTATTTTTTTTCTTTTTTTGTTAAACAGTAAATTTGAAAATTTATGGATAACAACGACGATTAGATTTTAGCTTTAAAAATATTATCTTGATGAAAAAGCTTGTGCATACCGGTGGATTAACCATTATAGAAACATAATTAATTATGTAATTAATTAGTGCTCGTTCTGCGTGCTTTGATACCAAAAGTGAAGTAGGACGTATTGAGGGTTTTAAATTACTTGGCTGTCTGTTATGTGGCATCGGCTCCACTGTCATGCTAACCAAGTGTCTCTATGCATTAATCTGCAGGTGGTACAGATAGCGCAGAAGTTCACAGAGCTCCATGAAACTCTGGTGGCTCCAAGGGTTCTTGAACTGGCTCATGTGGTTCTTGATACGGGAGACCCAATCATAAGGCCCCTCTGGTGGCTCGCCAATGATGACGAGGCAGCCTATAAGATTGACTCCCAGTTCCTGATTGGGGATGATCTCATGGTGGCTCCAGTGTTGGAGCCAGGAAAGCAAGAGAGGGACATCTATGTGCCTGCAGGACGATGGAAAAGCTACAAGGGGGAACATTATAATAAAGGTCCCATGTACCTCACTGATTACCCCGTGGACCTGGATGAGATCGCTTTCTTCACAAGGGTTCTCTGAAGGCATCAAAGGATTGAGGACAGACTTGGACACACATACACAAACACACATGCACATTCTTCTGAGCACACATGCCAAGTAAAAGCAGGGAAAACTTGTTTTTCAAATGTAATGCACCACTAGGAGTTTGCTTTGAGAGCAGAGTGAGATTTTAATGAAGATTAACCTCATGTCTCTTCCATCCTGCACTTTGTCAGGACCTCTGCCCGCAGATTAAAATCCTCCGCCCAAAGAATTAGAATTACCTTCTAATTCTCATTTTGCATCCTTAAGCTATTCCTCATCCTCATGTGCCTTTCACAGCTAATAGAAAATCCGATCTGTGATTGTATCATCAATGTTCTCAGCCTCAGTGGCCATCTAATACTGCGGTTGTTTCTCAACGCCCAAATCCTACAGCTAGCATGGTGCTGGTTTCGGGTTAATATTATTTAGTTTAGATAACTGTGCTAAATAGGGTGTCTTTTTGGGGGTGACTGGGCTGGGCAATAAAAAAATTAAAAAAAGAGCACTCTAGCTATTCTTAATCATGTTTTTAACTACCTATATTTAAGCTAACCGGCATTAATTTGCATTGCACTGACATCTACATATAACTATTTTTTTTTAAATCAATTTCTCTTTTTATTTATTAACTTCTATTTGTGGATACAGTTGGATGTTTTTAAATATGCGCAGTTGTAGGGATTAATAAGGGGTACTCATGAACAAGAAACTGCAAATATTATTATGTCAGCATGTCCCATGACCTGTAGTGCCATTATATTATTTTAGTGCCAAAATCTACTGCGTTATGCTTTTTAACTAAAAAAGTCTGCACAAGTCAAATTAACTGCTCAGGGTACATTTACAAAAGTATTTATTATTGATCCATAGTAATATATTTGTTATACAGTACTGTGCAAAAGTCTCAAGCCAATCTTCATTTCTTTATGTTTTGCTCCGTGAGGCAGATTTTTTGTTTTAAAATGGCCCTCAGCAATAATTCTCCAGGATTTCTGAAGGTCTTTCCAATTTTTTTTGGGACATTGGCTGCTTTTTCACCCATTTTCAGTCTAGTTTTTGTACCGGACCATTTTCACAGGAATATTTGTTTTTGTTTGTTAAGTCACTTAACTGACCTAAGAATCACATAATAAAAATAAAAATGACCCTCAACACAAGGGATGAACCAATTTTAAATTGTAATTTTAGGCACTATGTTACTAGCAGCCTGTCACAAGAGCACATCATTTGTTCCCATTTTTTCATTTTTTTTTTTAGTTGACTCAACAACTTAAAAAATGGGACAGGCATAAAATAATATTTTTGCAATTAGGTGAAAACTTTGTATATCTCGGCATGGTGTGCAGTCTGCCCTTAAAAAAATGTGAAGAAATCTGGACAAGTGGAGGACAAAAGAAGAAGTGGCAGGCCTAAAAAACTATGAACAGTATCTGAAAGTCATCTCCTTAAGAAATAGACCCTTCAATTGATCCATCTACTGTTCACTGAAGCCTCATCACAAATGGTCTCAGTGGAAGGGTGACTGTCCAGAAGCCATTCTTAGGGAAGGGAGATTTGGGAATAAAGGCTGAGGTGTTCCAAATTACACAAGAACTGGGATGAAAATCAGTGTAAGTGATGAATCATAAATTTTTATGTTTTTGTTCAAATAATCATCCGTATGTATGGAGGATGTCAGAGAGGTGCAACAGTGAGTCTCCACAACACAGTGGAGGCTCTGTCATAGTTTGGGGCTACATATCAGTCAGTGGTGTAGGGGATCTTGTCAAAATTGAATTATGAATGCAGAAAAATATCATCAGATTTGATCCAGCATGCAGTAATCATATGGAAAACATCCGGTTGGCAACAACTTCATTTTTCAGCATGACAATGATCTCAAACACACTGGCAGTGCAGTAAAAGCAAACCTGGATAGAAGCGCACACAATGGAAGACTGTCAGTCATAGACTGACCTCCCCCAAGCCCAGAAGCAGTGTGGGATCATCTTGACAGAGAACAGAACAAAAGGCAGCCAACACCAAAGAAGAGCTTTGGAGAAGCCTGGAGAGCTATTCCCGAAGACTACGTAAATGAGAAGAAAGCTGCCCTTAAAGGGTTCAGGCTGTGTTGGTCACACCTAATATTGACTTTCAAGCTCGTTAGAATTTCACAAACTCAGTTTTTGCCTTATATACCGCATTTACATGTATGTTTGCACATTTAAATAAATTGCAGCATTTTCTTAACATGAAGAAATGAGGGGTGGCTCAAGACTTTTGCACGATTACAACTAGTTTACCATACAAAACAGGTGTTATTAACACAGCTGCCATGTTTAAGTGTGCCATCCGTATCTGCCTTGTGGCCTCATTTGCCTTTTTAAGCTAATCTAAGGTTTGCCAGCCTTAACACAGAGAACCAGAGGGATAAAACACGTTTCTCCACACACTGATGGGTTCGATGCAGTGATGCTGCAAAGCGCACGAGGAGTTTTATTCTGCCACCTCAGTACGTTCCTCTGCTCTTCCATTGTGATTGCTAGCATGAGAGTAAAGCACACTGAGTAATTTGAATGCCTTGCTTGAAAACAATTATAAAACAGCTATTATTATTATGTATGAATTTCTCTGAGAATCACAGCATCTTACAAACGCATTTAAACAATCTTCCCATGAACTGGCTTTCATTACTTATTTATTTATTTTGCATTCTTGATCCTACCACAAGAAATGTTCAAATTTTATACAGAGTGGCTTTCACTGATACAGTACACAGCGGCATTTCTACAAATGAATAAATACACGCATTCATACATAATTTCACACTTGTTTAGGATAACCTTACTGCGTCATATTGGTTGCAGGCAACTAGAGAAACCAGAAAAACATATGTGATAAAGGATTTTAAGTAGGTTAGATTGCAAAATGTAAAATATTAGATGTGTGAAGTTAAAACATTATTTGAAGGGTTTTAAAAGGACATTTTGTTAAAACAGAATAAATGGCTTGGCCAATAGTGCACTCTGATTGTGAAATCTTTCAACACATTTTCAGTGTGACACACCAGAGTTGTGACTAAAGGGAAAGTTTTCTGTGTTAAAATGTTTCTTTTCTTTTTCCTGTGTGAATGAATGCGCAGCACTTTGAGAAAGTAGACTGCCAAAGAACAAATGTCTCATAATTTTCTTAGTATGTGTTTGGTTTTTTTTTTGTGTGGCACCCAGAGAAGTACTGCATGAATTGTTATGAGTGACTTGCCTGTATTTAAGAGCCTGTGAACAAAGGAGGCGAAAGTAAGAAGTTAACCTCATTGCCTTTTTGCATTGATGGTGACCTTTTAAGGGTTATTCACTTTTAAAGTTTTGTTTTGTTTTTTTGCAGTACCAAATATTGTATATGCCTGATACTGTCTGTTATGAAAGATAAAAGAGTATTTTTGGCAGGTGCAGATGCAGATTAACCTCATCTCAGTCACAGAATGAGTGCATCAAATCATTTGTGAATGAGAATGTTTGAAGTAGTAGGAAAATGGACATCTGCACTTATGGAAATAAGTGGAAAAAGTAACTAAATGAGTAACTGTAGGAGTCTTTGTCAGAAAGCCATATAAACTGTTGATCTGTTCATAATAACTCTGTTTTTCTGTCCCGTTTTGTTGCTTGTCTTTCTATTTAGAGCTCATAATAAATCTGTTTTTGCTGTAGTGATGTGAAATGCAGAACCCAAGGGAATAAACAGTTCAGTGGTTGATATATTTTGTGTTTTTATTGAGAAACAAATGCATATGTGCATTCTTAAAAGTGGCTTCTTATTCCTGGATTGCAGATTTGGTTAAGAGCAAAGTAAAAATATTAAGATTATTAATTGTGCCAGAGCTTCAGAGGAAGATGGTAATTATGGCTGAAGTGTCAGGAGTATGACACTGGGACCAGTTGGTATAACACTGTTGCACAAATTCCCTTCACAGTAAGTGAACGGTTTGACACAGGAGCCGCTGTAGTGGCAGCCCTTAGAGACGGTGCCTGTAAGACATGATGGGAAACCTCAGTTTGAGCAACAACAGTAAGAAATGTCTCCAGGCATTTAGCATTATGTCTGATTTACAGCTTTAAGGACCTGTGGTGTTTGAGAACAACTTACCACTCACGTAGAAGGTGTAACATCGGTCAAAGGGGTCAGAACAAGTTGTGGTCTGGGTGCAGGAGCGAGGGTCAGAGGCTAAACATGAGTAGCATCTTAATCCACATGCTGTAGAGAAACAAAGAATGCTGTCATCATACTGTCATTATTATTAATTATTCATTAAGAGGACGAATTACAGTTTACTTGCATTCTGACTTCTCAGAGAAGTCCGGCGTGCTGGCTCAAATTTGGGTATGGACATGATCAGCAGCAGTACTCAGGTAGGTTGTTTTAGCAAACAGGGGCTAATTGTTTAATCCCCCAACAGCCTGTCAGGAAAGATGACCTTAAAAAGTAAAATGTTTCATGATGATAAGAATATTATGATAAAATGTGCTTATCATATGTGCTTTTTATCATAATGATAAAATGATGATTATAATAAAAAAAATCAAATTGCATTTGAGTAAATGTTACACATTTTATGGGAAAATATTATAAATTTATATTATATTATAAAAATAATTCAGTTCAATTCAGTTTTATTTGTATAGCACCAAATCACAACAAACACCTCAAGGTGCTTTGTATTACAGGTAAAGACCCTACAATAATACAGAAAAAAAACCAACTGTCAAAATGACCCCCTATGAGCAAGCATTTGGCGACAGTGGGAAGGAAAAACTCCCTTTTAACAGGAAGAAACCTCCGGCAGAACCAGGCTCAGGGAGGGGCAGTCATCAGTCGGGGCTGAAGGGAGAGAGACAGGACAAAAGACATGCTGTGGAAGAGACACAGAGATTAATAGTAACAAATGATTAAATGCACAGTGAAGTAAAAACAGAGTAAAAAGAGGTGAATAAAAAGAAACAGTGCATCATGGGACCCCCCCCCCCAGCAGCCTAGGCCTATAGCAGCATAACTAACAGGGTCACCTGATCCAGCCCTAACTATAAGCTTTATCATAAAGGAAAGTTTTAAGCCTAATCTTAAAAATAGAGACGGTGTCTGTCTCCCGAATCCAAACTGGGAGCTGGTTCCACAGAAGAGGGGCACTCTCTTTTTCTATTTATTTTTACACAGATTTTAAAGGATATTTTGTTAAAACACAGAATGAATGGATTGGCCAGTAGTGAACTGTTGGAGGTTTAATGGTGAAATCCTTTTTATTGTGACAAAACAAAACAACAAAAGTTGTGAGCACTAAAGGGAAAGTTTTCTGTGTTGAAATGTGCAGATTTTTTGTTTTTCCCATGTGGATGAATGCTGGGTACATTGTGAAGGTACGGTTTTTTTGAGTGAAGAACAACAACAGTGAACAGCCATGTAAAGAAGTACTTTATGTATTGTCATTGTTATAAATGTCAGATGTTATTAAACAGAAGCTGCTAACATTAAGGGTGTTTTTTGTTGGTTTTTTTTGCTTTTTCATCTATAAAGACATTTTTCCATGGTGACATATATATTCCTGTTACTTTTACAAGAGGAAAGAACATTTTTAGCAAGTTCAGTCCAATTTCACATGAGTTGCACAGTTAGTGCATCAACTCATTTGTGAATGAGAATGTTTGAAGTGGTGGGAAAATCTGATCTGCACTTGTGTAAGTACAGTTAGGTCCACAGTTTGTTGAATAAAGACACCGTTTTTGAAGTTCTGTCCAATCATGTTTGCAGCATTCGGTTGAATCTGAGCAGAGAGCATAGGCCTGTACACTTCTATTAGTGGTCACATCACGAATAAACACTAGTGACCTGGATCCACTGGCAGCCATACATGACTATGCCATAACATTGTCTCCACCATGTTTGACATGATGTAATATGCTTTAGATTATGAGCTGTTTTTTTTTCTCCATACTTTTCTCTTCCCATCATTCAGATATAAGTTCATTTTGGTTTCATCAAAGGTTTGCCAAAGATTTATGAGAGTTGTGCATACTAAAGCTCCATCACTGCTACCCCTCAGACGACTACTTATCTTCACTGCTGGAGACAGCCTGCTCCTCGGCTGAACTAAACCTACACCTCTGCCTGCGCCAGCTGACATCAAGCCCCGGCCAAAGCCTCTGTTGCTGCCCTCATCTTCTGACACCGGACTTCCTGAGACTTACCTCACTGCTCCATAAATTGTTTATTGTGCGCCCGTGCAAGCTTCCTCAGAGACTTTTCAAAAGATGCACCTGAGATGGTCTACATTTTGCAGCCTTTACCCCTTGAGACTACTTATATGTATATGCAGACCTCTCCAGAGACCGCAGAGCCACTTGAGCACTCCCAACCTGCATTCCCAGAGACTGAGCGCTCTGCACCCTTCCTTGCTTCCCCTATTTCCCCAATTCAGACCTGCACCAGAATCAGTAAGGTAGATTTCAATTATAAATTAACCCAAACCATGATCATTTCCTAAACCCAACAAAACAGCAACAGGGAAAAGACATCAAAAAGTCTAAAACTATGAATGCGACTCAGACTCTTTCTTCCTTGTGAGAAGTCTTGTGATTAATGGCACAATACTGGTGAAAAGACGATGTTAAACTATGTAAAGAAGCTCTTTGGTTTCACTTCTTTTCTTTGGATTTGACTCATCAGGAAAAAAAAATCTGATAAATCAAACTGTATTTGAGTAAACAGACTTTGGGCACAGTTAATAACGAAATTTATATTTTAACCACAAAAATAAAAACATTTGAACTCAAGTTTTCTTCGGTTTGCTATTTATTTTTACACAAGTGAGAAAAAAAAAAGTTCTCAGTTCTTCATTTCCAAAAATGGAGAGTCTGGCAGTGAGGTCACTTTCGGGACACTGTTATTCAGGTCACTTGGTAGGAGGCTTTGTGAAGAAATGCAAATGCTCAGGTCCTGAAAGCAGACTGGGAAGTTGAACTGGAAAAGAGAGCCTCAGCACCAGTTTTTTTCTCTCACAAGACTGATCGGCAATCTGAGTTCATGATGCAGCTTTATGGAGCTCTGATCCTGTGTGTGACTCTGTCTGCAGGTAAGAAAATGTTTCATGTTGGTCCTGTGTGCTCTGACAGATAAAGAAAGGTATTAAAGAAGTGTTTACAGGTGGTCATAAAGGCTGGAAGGAAAGGAAAGGTTAAAGTAACAGTGTAACGTTCAGTGACGAGTTATATAACCAGCTTGTGAGGAAACAGCAATTAAACCTTTATATATCCTATTATTATTTCTTCATTCAAACATGAAGTGTAAAAAAACAATTGTTTGTGGCTTTATGGATGTTTTTTATGTGCCAGACTTTAAACCAGTGATTTCCTGGTTGATTTTATTTGTTTTACTGCTCATTTTCTGCCAAAGCATTGAATTCCAACCCCCCCCCCATTACAAATGTGTGTGAAATTGTTTCTTTCTGTAGCATGTGGATTAAGATGCTACACATGCACAGCTGCTGATCCTAAATCCTGCATAGACACCAAATCTTGTCCCGTGATCTTTAACCGTTGTTTCTCTCTCCGAGTAGACGGTGAGTTGTTTCCTCCTGTTAGACGCTCTGATACTGAGAATTCCAAACATGCACAATAATGCTGTTTTGTAAAGTGGTTTCTGAGCGTTTTCCCCTCCTCTATGGTAGGTTATAACTTGGTTACGAAGGGCTGCCAAACCAGTGCATTGTGTGTCGGTGCTGTCTCCTGCTGTCAAGGGGACCTGTGTAACAGCACTACTCCGACTGGCCCCAGTGCCATCCTGCTCCTGGTGACCTCAGCCATCCTCAAGTTCCTTTTTTGAGACTGTGGACCCCGATGTCACATGGAGTGACGTTCTTTCCATGCTGCACTATTTTGTGATTTCATTTTGTACAATTAAGGAAGAAATAAACGACTTTGAAGTGTCATGATATGAAGTAAAATTGTCCTTGACATTTTTGATCTGTCATTCAGAGTATTTTAGGGTTTGTCATATTCAAATCCATTATTGGTTTAATGTAAAGTTTTACTAAAGCAAATAAAAATGCAAACAAAAATTATATTTGCTTTATTTATTATTTTTTTTGCAGAGCTTTAACTTTGGTACCTGAATTTTTCTTGCGTGCCATTTAATAGGGCAGCATGGCGGTTTGCACTGTTGCCTCACAGTAACGGACAAGGTCCTGGGTTTGAATCCACTTTGGCTGGGACTGTTCTGTGTGGATTTGCATGTTCTCCCTGTGTTTGTGTGGGTACTCTGGTTTTCCCTCCCACAGTCCAAAGACATGCAGTTAATGGGGTTAGATTAATTGGAGATTCTAAATTGCCCGTACATGGTTGTCTCTCTCTCTCTCTCTCTGTTTTAGCCTTGCAATAAACTTGCGACCTTTCCAGGGTGTACCCTGCCTCTCGCCCTGTGACAGCTGGGATAGGCTCCAGCCCTCCTGCGACCCTAATAAGGGATTTTTTTTTTTTACATTCAAGGAGGAAATAAAAATATTTTAAGTACAAAGATATGACATAAAATTGTCTCTCACAGTTTGATCTGTCACAAAAAGTAGTTTGGGGTCTGTTTTATTCAAATAGCTCCATAAACCATGACAGACTGTCTTCAAAACGATCCTTATTTTGCAGCAAAATTGAGTTCTTTCCTGTATGACATTTGCATTTGTTAGTAAAAGAAGTCTAATCTCTGTTCTATTCAAATATCTCAGTAAGTCACAGCAGTGTCACCACAGGCTCAAAAGGACCGTCAGTCTGCAGCTGCACTGAGCTCTGCCATTGCTAATGTTACAAAATGATGTGCACTTGACTGTTTGTGTAACCACTTGGCACAAAATGCTTTATTGCCAACACACTTTTTTCTCACAGTTGCAGGACACTGTTAAAAGGTTTAGAAGATTTAATTGAACAATATGCTTGAGGGTGAGTTAAATAAGGGAATCATTTCGGGTAAGCACTTCTTTGGCAATCATTTTTCAGGTAATCATTAAATAGGAATCAGCGACTCTCCTCTTTCCACGGGATCAGGTTTTCCAGTACTCAAGTCTCAGGGATGAGAGTGAGCTAGGCAGGTTGCAAGTGAGGAAGACTTTTTTGGGAGGTTCTCTGGGTGGAAAAAAACAACAATAAAAAATACAAAAACAATACAAAAGAAAAAAAAATCCAACAAAAGATTATGTTTAAAATCTTGTGCAGCATCATTTTTCATGTAATAAGTCTGCAATAGGACAAGAGGCTGCACAGGATGCAGAAAATCATGTTTTCTGTGCCAATTTTCTACACAGATTAAATACACCTGGTAAAATTACTCTGATTTCCATTTAAAAAAATGGAAATTCTTCTGTAAAGTGATATTTTTCACCAGTTGTTCTGGTTCTTGTAACCTGCATAAACAACAGTTCATACTGAGGTGAAGTAAGATGCACATTTTGTAGTCCATCATCTGAACCCTGTAGCTTCAACACGGCAGACATGCGGAGCAACGTTTCTAAGAGTCTCATGTAAGTGGGGTAAACTCTGTAGCTGTGCTTCTCTTTTCCTTTTAATGGACTTCATGATGTTTTCCACTGAGGTCAAAGAAAAGTGGTGAGAAAAAAGCAAGAGGAGGTAAATGCACTGCTCAAGAAAGCAATCAAAAATTAAAGGAACACTTTTAAAACGCACCAGATCGCAATAAGAAAAGAGTCATGCTGGATATCTATACTGATATACTTTGTAAAGTAATGACATGCCACTCTCTTTGATGGAAATGAAAATTATCAACCTACCCAGGGCACGCAGATGCTCTGGATGCTCTTCAAGCTGAGATTTTATTGCAGCAGCTCAAATTAGTACTCAGGGATGGTTGCGGACCAGCGCTGGATAGACTGAAACATAGACGTGTTTATTGGATTTAAGTCAGGCAGTGTGGCAGCTGGTCAGTGACATCAATTCTGAGGCTGGGCATTGTCATGTACCAGAAAGGACCCAGGACCCACTGCAGCAGTGTAGGATCTGACAGCAGGTCCAAGGATTTTATCCTGATGCCTAAAGCAGTCAGGTTGCTGTTGCCTACCCCATAGAGGTCTGTGCATCTCTCTATTGATATGCCTCCCCTGATCATCACTGACCCTCCACCGAACTGAACAATATTACAGGCAGCATAATGTTCTCCATGGCTTCTCAAGACCCTTTCACATCTGTCACATGTACTCAGGGCGAACCTGCTCTCATCTGTGAAAAGCAGAGGGTGCCAGTGGTGGAGCTGTCAATGCTGGCATTCTATGGCAAATATCAGTCGGGCTCCGCAGTGCCGGGCAGTGAGCACAGGGACCGCTAGAGGACATCAGGCCACCCTCATGAAGTCTGTGTATATATATATATATATATATATATATATATATATATATATATATATATATATATATATATATATATATATATATATATATATATATATATATATATATATATATATATATATATATATATATATATATAAAGAGCCCTCTGATATGTGAAATACTGAGGGGCCTGGGCCTAAGAATTTCATTGGTGGTAGTGATGTGCAATTGTTACCTGTATATGACACTAAACTAAACTAAAGTAAACTTATGTAACCTGTGTAACAGAACTGTTCCAGCTGGTGTACTCGGCCATCCCCAAATTTCTTCTCTGAGGCTGTGGAATGATGATGTTTCCATGCTGCATTTTTTCTGATTCTGTTTTGTATGACTGAGAAACAAATAAATGGCTTAACATCAAAACAGGAAGCTTAGCTTCAGGGCTTGTCCTAGTCAAATACTGTATTGCTTCCTAAAGCAAATAAAATGCAAACATATTTGCATATTGTTGGTATTCGTTTTTACTTAATTTGGGAAGATGCCTGAATCATTTTACTCATACCATGTTACTACAGCCAATGAGTGATCAGAGCAAAGGGTTATAACCTTTGTTTTTACACAAAAAGGGAAACACTAAACATGCACAACAATTCTGCATGTGTGCAGGCTGCAAGTCTCAGAAAGTTTTTTGAAGTGATTTCTGAGAGTTCTTCCTTGTCATTGAATCTGTCATTCAAGGTTATTTGGGATCTATCCCATTAAAATACTGTATCATTTGAATGTATGCTTTTCCTAGATGAATGAGAGTGGGTCAGGCAGACATTTCCACGAGGTTTCCTGGGTTGAAGGATTATGCCAAAAAAAAAAAAAAATCCTGTCATGGCCCTGGGCTCTGATGACCATTTACTGAGCTGTTTATCAAAGCTAGGACTTTCACGTGCCACCTGTTTTTGAATTGTCAAATTCTGTATATTGATATTTACAACAGGCTGGCGACCTGTACAGGGTGTACCCTGTGTTTTCCAGTGGAAAACATTGATGTGGTAACTCACTAAATAAAAATTGTTAAGGCTCAATAAACATAGCAGTCCTCCAGTGAAGACAAGGATGAATAAAGACGCAGTGCTATTACAGTATGACACCAAACCTGCATGGTTGTCTATCTGAAGTGGTCATTGAGTAGCTCCATGTTGCCCTGTTCTGGAGGCCTGGGGTGGGAGCTCGAGGGAGAGCGTCTAGTGGCCGGGCATTAGCCAGTGGTGGCTCAGCAGGGGACAGCTCAAAGGGAAGCCGTGACCCCGCGAATTCACCAATCAGAAATAAGCTGCATCTTTTTCTTGAAGAAGAGTGACGCGCAGAAAGAAATCCTGCTGACCTACCCATAAACAACAGGTTACCACCCAAAAATTGTATGTCCTGGAGAAAATGTTTTACACTATGAGCACAAGGAAATGTTACTAAAGCAGGATGTATATTTTTTTTTGTCTAACCCACAAAAATTGAGTGAGAAATGGCAGTTTAAAAAGCAGTTTTGTCTTTTGACCAAAAAGAAGAGAAAAGTTCAAACTGGAGTGAGTGTTATTGCTGTCATTGTTGTTGTGGATGATGGCAAAATGTGCAGAACACTTCAAGGGGACCCCCCAACTAGAGGGACATTTATGTTTGCAGCCACAACGACCACAAGGTAAGTAACAAACACAATTAATGGGTCATGGTCCTGGGCCGGTTGCCCAGTGTTTTGGGTTCTCTTGCTGTCTATTTCTGTGATTATGTTCATTTGTTCTCTTTTGTATCACCCTGTTTATTTCTGGTCCCTTGTGTTTCCCTGTGTCAGATCTGCATCTCTGTCCAGTATCTGTGTGCCAGTTCCCCGTGTCAAGTCTGCGTGTTCCTTGTTTGGTCACTTCCTGTTTTATTTTGACAGTCTTGTGGTCCCCATGCTTTGTGTTTAGTTTTGCTTCACCTGCTGTTTCCTCTTGCTCTGATTACCTGATGTGCATTTAAACCCTCAGTTTTCTTCTGTTCTTTATTGCGTCTTCGTCTATGCTGCCCGTTACCTTTTAGTTCTAGCACCCGTCCAGCTCTGTTTATGTTTTTCATTTATTAATAAACCACCTTCCGTGCATCCTCCTGTGAGTCCTGCATTTTGGGTCTTCTTCCGTTTGCCACACCGCACATCATGACATAATGTTACATGGACTAGTGCTTATATAGCGCTGTTCCAATCAAGATGAGCACTCAGAAGAGGATTTGAAGCTTACTCCATTCATTTCAAATGGCAAAAATAAAATTCATCCATCCATTCTTTTCCGCTTATCCTCTTCAGGGTCGCGTGGTGGCTGGAGCCTATCCCAGCTGACATAGGAGGAGAGGCAGGGTATACCCTGTACAAGTTGCCAGTCTGTCACAGGACCAAAACAGAGAGACAGACAACCATTTACATTCACACCTATGGGCAATTTAGAGTGACCAATTGGACTGTGAGACGAAACCCACGCAGACACAGGGAGAACATGCAACCTCCACACAGAGAGGCCCAGGCCAAGGTGGAATCAAACCCAGACCTTCTACAGTAGATGCCATTTTAGCTGTGAGGCAGTAGTGCTAATCACCACACCACCATGCTGCCCCTGCTGTTTACATGAATTATTATTTCAAGTTAAAGGAATACTCGGCTTTTTACTGACATCATGCTCAGTTTTGTCAAGGAACATAATAATGTCTTCTCAGAGAGAAGAGATGGTAGCATCTAAAGAGGGATTCAAAGTAGCAACCTTTGGATTATTAGCCAGGTGTTCTAATCTCTGGGCTTCTTGGTCTCGTTGCTTTGGCAGTTGTTGCCCTGGCAACATGGAATGTCAGTTAGCTTATGACCCCATGTGAGATCAAAGGACTGAGCAGAGCCTATAAATAGACTGCAAAATCTGTGTATCTGCATTCTGCAAGTCAGTCAACAGACAACGGCAGCATAGCTAAAGCGAAGTGAGAACAGAGGTCTTTCTTTACAGAGAACAGTGGAAGAAAGTTCAAGGAAGTGAGTAACAGAGAAACCTGTTACCCTGAACAAGGATCATTCTGAAAAGAAAGACATGATGATGAAAAGCCAAACAGAGGTTCAGAAATCAGTTGAGTCCAAAGAGAAGTCAGTCCATCACTTCGACTTTGGCATACCAATGAAGTACATCCAGCAGGCTGAGAGTAACAGCTTGGGAGTTGTTACTTTCAGAAGTCGCTACAGGTCCCAGCCTGCAGTGACCTCTGAAAGGCCTGTCACTGTGACCAGACAGCCGCCAGTTGTGATGCCCAAACTGACAATGTCTCCCAAAGTGAATCAACTCACGGCTGCTGCAGGTCCCAGACCTCAGCCTGTCTCAGCTACAGAACCACAACCGTCTACATCCTCCATTGCTGGGACCTCTAACTTAGGGAAAGCAGAAATCTTGGGCAAAAATGGAGGAGAGAGCGCACAGCTAGAAGCAGAAAAGGCTGTCGTGCTCCAAGAAAAAGACAAGTTAAAAGCAGTGCTTGAAACCGTGAAGGTTCAGATAGAAATGGGAAAGGCACTGCTTTATAAAGTGCTTGAAGAGAAAGAAAAGATTCACACAGCTGGTTCACTGAAAATTCAACAACTGGAAGCAGCTGTCAACAATGAAAAACAACAGAGAACTCAAATGGAGAAGCTCTTAGCGGAACAGCTCGTTGAAACTAAGAGACTTCAGGAAGAGCTGGCCCAGGGAAAAAAGAAAATGGAGGAGGAAAAACTTCAGAGGGAGGAGGACATGTCACGTCTTCTGGCCGAGCACAGCAAAACAGCATCGCTGATGAAAGCAGCAGCAGTGAAGGCCCAAGAAGACCTGGAAAATGAAAGATCTCAATGGCTCCAGGAAAAGTCCTTCATCCAGGCAGCTCTAAACTCACTGAAGGAGTCCACTGATAAGACCGTGGAAGAAAAGGATAAATTTACAGCTGACAAGACGAGCCAAGTCTGTCACTTAGAGCTGATTCAAAAGGAGGCTCAGAAAAAGCCAAAGAAGAGATCTTTGAAGAAGAGATTTATCCAGCTGTTTAAAAGATCCTGAAGGATCACTGCTGTAATCTCAGACCTCGATCCCATAAATTTCTTCACCACCAAAGAACAACAAACTAATAAGTAGCGCCCAAACGGTCACGGCAGATGACTTGATGTGATTTGGGTCTAAATTAAAAAAAAACTTGAACCAAGTAACAGCAACCAGAAAACAAAGACTATAGATTCCAAATTCAAACATTAATAAATCAATTGTGCACATAAAAACAAAAAATTTGTCTTGTCTTGTTTTTTTAATGTCCTGTGATTACGGTCACATTTCCTGTTTGGGTGCAATGGCTGAATTATTCGCAGCAGCTGCTTCTTCGAGGGGCAGTGCTGTTTACTCACTGTCAAAACGTTTTACACTATGAGCACAAGGAAATGTTACTAAAGCAGGATGTAAACTGGAGTGAGTGTTATTGCTGCCATTGTTGTTGTGGATGATGGCAAAATGTGCAGAACACTTCAAGGAGACCCCCCAACTAGAGGGACATCTATGTTTGCAGCCACAACGACCACAAGGTAAGTAACAAACGCAATTAATGGGTCATGGTCCTGAGCCGATGGCACAGTGTTTTGGGTTTACTACGAGAAATCGTACCTTCACTAAAATTATAATGCAAACCTTTTTGCTCTTACAGAGGTGCTGATGAGTCATTCTGGTCGTTCTGGAGCCTGAAGCACCACAGGTGTCATAAAAAAAAAATCAGTACTGTGGGGTGTTTTCTGGCTGCAACGAGTTATATAATTCAGTTAGTTATTATGACTGTTAGGGAGCTGCAGTAGGAAAATTTGGAGCCATGTTTGAGATGTGCAGCAGGTCATTTAAAGGCAGGCATTTGAGCAGCAGGTGAGGCTGTCTCTTTCTCTCAGGCACAGGTAGGAAATGCAAATGAGATCAGTTAGAGCTGATTCACACATCCGTCTCGCACGCCTTTAATCTTTAAAGCCATTTGCATCCAAGAACCGAAACAAAGACATATCCTCATGACTTGAGCTGTGAGACTCGACCCCAAATCATGACAATGGTAAAGTACTGTTTTATTTCATTTGTCATATGTTGGTTTACACTCTGATAACTTTGGGTGGAGCGAAAAGGAAGTGAGCATGTAGTTATTTTTCTCCTGGCTTTATCTCTCTTCGGAGCTTTGAGTGTGGGAAAGAGATGACAGTTTAAGATGTGACTGTGTGAGAGTGTGAGGGCAGACAGGGAAAGTATCCCAGACAAGTGTCTACAGACAACCTGAAGGCAAATGTTTACCTGCAGATATCAGTAACGACGATACAAAAGTCCTGTGAGAGGTTAAACATGTTTGATCTTTGATTGACGGTCCGCGGTTTTTAAAAAAAAAAAAAAAATTATTTATTAGATTTTGTTGGATCAACCACCGAATCACAGTTGCATCTGATGCTACTTTTGATTTGCATTCAAGTTTCACTTCCTGGTTAAAGAAAGATTAAATGTTTCTTGTGATCGTTTAGTGCAGTTTAGTGGAAATGCTCCCAAATCCCTCTGAGATTCTTGCAGAGCTGTAGACTAATTTTATGTCAGATCTCTGAGCATTTAATCTTTTGTCTCAACCCTTTTAGGTGGTGCACAAACTGTGTAAATGTAATACATATAAATGTTTAAAGTTCCTCTTGTCTACAGCAACCAGTTCTTGCAGTTAAATTCTTTCATTAACAAACATTGAACACAAATAGAAGCAAACTGCAGTCCGTGATGTGTGACTAGACTAAAACTAGTGCAGAACATAATCTTTCCCCTTTAAGGAAACCTTTGAAAACAAAATTTATGGCACTTGTTTGTGAAGATAGTTTCTTAAAAGAAAACTCTTTTGTAGTTCCGATCAAACATAACTGCATGTTATAACAGATGAATGGTGAACTATTTGAATAATGCGTGTCTCGTCCTAGTTTGCATCAGATTTCGCTCCACAGCCGCACGACTTTTTCCTCTTTCCTCCTGTTTGCCCCTACGGGCTCTGACAGCCAGCGCTCTGCTTTTTGTAAAATTTACCATCCACAGGTCGTGTTTTAACGCCGCCGCCAGCGACACAAAGCAGAACATTGTCACTGTAACATGACTCGACCTTAAAATGCAGAGACGTTTGGAATTACTGTGGGAGGGCGAAAGTGATGAATAGCTGAATAGTGATGTAGTTCTCCTTTTTATCACCTTTCACCTGCTGCCCAGCTAACAGAACTAAGGCACCTGTTTCCCCACGTGGTGTGTGCACAGACAGAAAGTGATCACTCTCGCCCTCCCACAGTAATTCCGAACGTCTCTGCATTTTAAGGTCGAGTCATGTTACAGTGACAATGTTCTGCTTTGTGTCGCTGGCGGCGGCGTTAAAACACGACCTGTGGATGGTAAATTTTACAAAAAGCAGAGCGCTGGCTGTCAGAGCCCGTAGGGGCAAACAGGAGGAAAGAGGAAAAAGTCGTGCGGCTGTGGAGCGAAATCTGATGCAAACTAGGACGAGACACGCATTATTCAAATAGTTCACCATTCATCTGTTATAACATGCAGTTATGTTTGATCGGAACTACAAAAGAGTTTTCTTTTAAGAAACTATCTTCACAAACAAGTGCCATAAATTTTGTTTTCAAAGGTTTCCTTAAAGGGGAAAGATTATGTTCTGCACTAGTTTTAGTCTAGTCACACATCACGGACTGCAGTTTGCTTCTATTTGTGTTCAATGTTTGTTAATGAAAGAATTTAACTGCAAGAACTGGTTGCTGTAGACAAGAGGAACTTTAAACATTTATATGTATTACATTTACACAGTTTGTGCACCACCTAAAAGGGTTGAGACAAAAGATTAAATGCTCAGAGATCTGACATAAAATTAGTCTACAGCTCTGCAAGAATCTCAGAGGGATTTGGGAGCATTTCCACTAAACTGCACTAAACGATCACAAGAAACATTTAATCTTTCTTTAACCAGGAAGTGAAACTTGAATGCAAATCAAAAGTAGCATCAGATGCAACTGTGATTCGGTGGTTGATCCAACAAAATCTAATAAATAATTTTTTTTTTTTTTTTAAAAACAGCGGACCGTCAATCAAAGATCAAACATGTTTAACCTCTCACAGGACTTTTGTATCGCTCGTTCTACTGATATCTGCAGGTAAACATTTGCCTTCAGGTTGTCGGTAGACACTTGTCTGGGATACTTTCCCTGTCTGCCTCACACTCTCACACAGTCACATCTTAAACTGTCATCTCTTTCCCACACTCAAAGCTCCGAAGAAGATAAAGCCAGGAGAAAAATAACTACATGCTCACTTCCTTTCGTTCCACCCAAAGTTATCAGAGTGTAAACCAACATATGACAAATGAAATAAAACAGTACTTTACCATTGTCATGATTTCAGGGTCGAGTCTCACAGCTCAAGTCATGTAGGATATGTCTTTGTTTCGTTCTTGGATGCAAATGGCTTTAAAGATTAAAGGTGTGAGAGACGATAGTGTGAATCAGCTCTGACTGATCTCATTTGCATTTCCTACCTGTGCCTGAGAAGAGAGCAGCCTCACCTGCTGCTCAAATGCCTGCCTTTAAATGACCTGCTGGCATCTCAAACATGGCTCCAAATTTTCCTACTGCAGCTCCCTAACAGTCATAATAACTAACTGAATTATATAACTCGTTGCAGCCAGAAAACACCCCACAGTACTGATTTTTTTTTTATGACACCTGTGGTGCTTCAGGCTCCAGAACGACCAGAATGACTCATCAGCACCTCTGTAAGAGCAAAGAGGTTTGCATTATAATTTTAGTGAAGGTACGATTTTCTCGTAGTAAACCCAAAACACTGTGCCATCGGGTTAGGACCATGACCCATTAATTGCGTTGCACTTACCTTGTGGTCGTTGTGGCTGCAAACATAGATGCCCTCTAGTTGGGGGGTCTCCTTGAAGTGTTCTGCACATTTTGCCATCATCCACAACAACAATGGCAGCAATAACACTCACTCCAGTTTACATCCTGCTTTAGTAACATTTCCTTGTGCTCATAGTGTAAAACGTTTTGACAGTGAGTAAACAGCACTGCCCCTCGAAGAAGCAGCTGCTGCGAATAATTCAGCCATTGCACCCAAACGGGAAATGTGACCGTAATCACAGGACATTAAAAAAACAAGACAAGACAAATTTTTTGTTTTTATGTGCACAATTGATTTATTAATGTTTGAATTTGGAATCTATAGTCTTTGTGTTTCTGGTTGCTGTTACTTGGTTCAAGTTTTTTTTAATTTAGAC
>JAMQGT020003208.1:0-17710 GCA_024447675.2 Pterophyllum scalare
AGAGCATCCAGTGGAGAGAGGGATGAGATGCAGTGCTGAGACAGTCCACTTTAGAACAGAAGTCCAGGAATTCAGTGCTGACACCATTATATTGTGTCATTAATCACAGGACTTCTTACAAGAAGGCAAAAGTTTGATTCTCATTGGTTTATATTGTAAGGTAAAGACCCTACAATAATACAGAGAAAACCCAACAGTCCCCCTATGAGCAAGCATTTGGTGACAGTGGGAAGGAAAAACTCCCTTTTAACAGGAAGAAACCTCCGGCAGACCCAGGCTCAGGGAGGGGCAGTCATCTGCCGCGACCAGTTGGGGCTGAGGGGTGAGAGACAGGACAAAAGACATGCTGTGGAAGAGAGCCAGAGATTAATAATAATTAAATACAGAGTGAAGTATAAACAGAGTAAATAAGGTGAATGAAAATAAACAGTGCATTATGGGAACAAATAAATGCATGCATTAGCTTTTCAGCATCAGTCTAAGAAAGGATGCTTCTAATTTTAGAAATATTGCGCAAATGCAAAAAAGCAGTCCTACATATTTGTTTAATATGTGCATTGAAGGACATGTCCTGGTCAAAAATAACTCCAAGATTTCTCACAGTGTTACTGGAGGCCAAAGTAATGCCATCCAGAGTAATTATCTGGATTGACACCATGTTTCTAAGATTTGTGGGGCCGAGCACAAGAGGTTCAGTTTTATCTGAATTTAGAAGCAGGAAATTAGAAGTCATCCAGGCCTTTATGTCTTTAAGACATTCCTGCAGTTTAACTAATTGATGTGTGTCATCTGGCTTTATCAATAGATAAAGATGAGTATCATCTGCATAACAATGAAAATGTATGCAATGCTTTCTAATAATACTGCCTAAGGGAAGCATGTACAATGTAAATAGAATTGGTCCTAGCACAGAACCCTGTGGAACTCCATAATTAACCTTCATGTGTGATGAAGACTCCCCATTTACATGAACAAATTGGAGTCAAACCACTGCAGTGCAGTACCTTTAATACCTATGGCATGCTCTAATCTCTGTAATAAAAATGTTATGGTCAACAGTATCAAAAGCCATGTCATGACCAGAAATGTGCTTGAAGAAGTTAATTTAATCCAGAGGCTGTTAAACTAAGTCTTTCTTCAAAACATATTTGTTACATTCTAGTGTATATATTTTGTTAGATTTTATATTTTATTTTGACTATATTTTGTTAATTATTCCACTTTCATTTTATCTTTCATTCTGATTATATTCTTTAAATCATCCTATTTATAGCTTCATCTCGTGCTATGGTGTAAGAGCAGTCATCAAAGCATTTCACTGCTAGTTGTACCTTGTATGACCATGTATGTGACAAATAAATTTGATTTAAAATCAGTGCCAGCTCCCAGGAGTAAGAAAAATAAAACAAGCTTAAAATTATTTATTTGAAATATTATTTATTGACAAGGGTATCACTGGATGTGGTTACAAAGACAGTAACAATAAATTATCAAACTACAACACACAGATAAGTAACATATTTAGATTTCTACAAAAACAATGTAAAAAAAAACATAAATATTAACTTAATGCAAATTTAAAATTCAGATTCCCACAAAAGGAAGTGAGTTTCTTACAGAGTTAAGTTTTGCAGTCAATAAGTAGTTTAATGTAGAACAGAAACCCCCCAACTCAATATAAAATCAGTCATTGGAAAATATACGTTACATACAAGATGGGCTCAGCCCAGGTGTAGCTGATGGAGGACTCTTCCTCCTTCAGCCCAGGTATAGCTGATGGAGGACTTGTCCTCTCTAGTGAAGCTTAAGGCCACAGGTTTGCTAAATAGAGGGAGTATCTCCTGTTTCCTCCTTCCATGAGTTCGACCCCTCTGTTATTTACAGCGCAATGCAGCAGAGAGCTAAAATATTAAAATCTGCAAAAAAAAGCAGAATCTGAACCAGCAGATTGTGGTTTGGATGAAGGCCCTCCTGTGAGAAAATGCAGAACATTTTGCATTAAACTATTTAAGCCAATGTATCCCACAGCTATAAGACAAGTCCTCTTGACAAAGAAATTAAAAAATGCCCTGTGGAGCAGGATAAATATCCCTATGTGTTTTATTGTACTGTGCAAAGTAAAAGCCTACTTTAGGAGAGGATTAAAAGTGCTTTCGATCTTAAGTCTGCCACTGTGACGTCTTTGTATAAGCCAGCATAAAGCCAACCACAAAAAGCAGAGGGATATACATATTTTTCCTATTTATCTTGATAGGTTAACTGCCTGAACCTCAGTTCAGTGCTCAGAAAAAAATAAAAAATAAACACAAAAAAATCTTATCAGCTTTAAAACTGCTTAGAAAGAAGGTAAAAATTGGTCCTCTGTTTCATTTCTTCCTTTCTTTATGACATTGAAGACAGTAAGGAATATGCAAAAACTCCCAATTGAGGTTTGTTGTGTGTGTCTCTGTAGAAGTGGTCATTTTTTACTTAAAGCTTCCCCCCCCCCGTTTGCATCTAAAACTAGTCCTCAACAGAACCAGAGTCTACTGGGTGACTCTGTCTATCATCTTAATGATAAACATCGCTGTTCCGCCCTCTGTGTTCATGGATATGGTCTCTCAACATCTCATTTGCAGCTTCTTTTGATTTAAACTGGGTTTCCTTTAATTTTATTGTTGATCCAGTTAATGTAATTGGTGACACGGGTGTAGACTCCAGGCTTATCTTTTTGCCCACACCCATCACCCCAGCTGATCACACCCATCAGAGTCATCCTGTCGTTGTTTCGGCAGACGAGCGGGCCGCCAGAGTCCCCCTGTAATTAAATCCAAGAAGCAAATGTTAAGGACACTGTAAAAAAAAAAAAAAAAAGGAGATCAAATAACATTATTGGCACTGATTTAATTGTGAAATTGTGAGGTTGCATGTGGGCGTTCTCACCTTGCAGGCATCATCCAGCCCTCGGGTGTCACCTGCACACAGCATGTTGGAGGTAATTGTGCGTCCGGACAGCACCTCTGGGACGCAGCGTTCTTTGGGCCACAGGCGAACAAAGCCTCTCTTAACACGCTCAGAATACTCATGAGAAACTGTGAATAGAGTGTTGCATTAGTACTTCACCAGCTCCTGTCCAGAATGTTAGAAGTTTGTGTAAAAAGCTTGCTTATACTGCCCCCTGCTGGTCAGATACATAAAGTGGGCCCGCTTGCTTGTGAGACATTCCATTAGTAGCAATGCAAAATGAGAAAAGGCTGTGATTTAGGTTCCTTACATTCTGCGTCTTTTCCGTAGCCTGAGATCTCACACTCACTCCAGTCGGGCAGCACCAACCCACGTTCGGGCAGACACACCGGAAGAACCTCTCGAGAGTTTACAGCACAGATGCCAATGTCCGTCTTAAGCTTCAAAATAGCTGCAAGTGGAAAATGACCACAGGAAAGTCAAGGTAATGCATTGGGAAAATGTGGGATGAAGACTGAGGGATGATTTAAAGTTTTAACAAGCCTCTGCTGCCCACTTAAGCTTCCAGCATCATTACTGCTGGAGGAAAACAAGTTCACTGGAGCATCTCATTCTGTTTTCATTATTCCCACTGAAGTATGACAAAAGTAGTTCCAACAGCCTCAGTTCTCCACACCCAGAGTTTGATTGAGATCTCTCCTTTTTTCTTTTTTTTTTAACTAAAGAGGGCAGAGTGGGCAATGATCATGTGCTTTTAAAGGGGACCTATTGTGCCTTGGTGCAGCTCCACAATTTATTCTCTTACAAACCAGCCATTCTGGCCTATGCCCCCCAACCCCCCAACCCCGCCCCCCTTTCCTTGCCAAACAGAAGGTTTGATCTGCAGGTGGGAGGAGCTTCTGTGGCAACAGCCAGAGATATGTGGCTGAAATAAAATCATACAAAGTCAAATGTAGAAAAAAAAGCCTAAAACCGAGCATTTAAAGCAGTCTGAAGCCGGACCGTCTGGCTTATAGTATTACAGGCCATGTTTTACACTAATGTCTGCCAGTATGTTTAAAAAAAAAAACAAAAAAACGAATGAATTATTGTGTCTTTAATGGAACGTTTACTCACCGATGTCATTATCATATGTTTCCGGGTCATATTTCTCGTGGATCCAGAGTTTCTCAACTTCGAAAATCTGCTCGCTGCTGGAGTTCTGCTTCCGAAATGTTCTCCCCAAAATTACTTGCAGTTTTTTTACATCATTTCTGAAAAGACAGAGAGCGCTTGTTTGTATGCTATGTGGCAAACAGGTTCAGTTAGTATTTACTGTGTGCTTGTGCATGTGTGAAAGCTGTAAGCCATTGCTACCTGTCTTCAAAGCAGTGTGCAGCAGACAGGACCCAACAGGAGTCAATGAGGACTCCTCCACATAGATGAAAGTGCTGTTTGTGACGGGGCTGGTAAAAATTAATGGCTGCCTGCCACGGCTGCTCTGTGATATCACTCGCTCTGCCTCCAAACATACGGAACGATGGTTGAGATAGGGTGTTGTCTAAACGCTGGCCACACGTTCCTACAGAGGAGACGAGTTGGAGGATGACATTTGAAAAACAGCAGGATCAATGCACACAAACAAAAACGGGGACTTCTGGTTATGTCTGAGGTGTTTTCATTGAGTTGTCCTACCTCTGGCATTGTTATCAATGGTGGGAGCACGTGGGTCAAGAGTGGTCATAGGACCTCTCGCTACAAAAAGAAAAAGAAAACTAGGGTTATCTCAATATTTGATTATCTTCAGTCTCACTATTTCACTTCTATCTTTAATATTGCTGCGAAATGAAATTCAAATACGAGAGCTCACAGCATTTAGGTATGTCACACAGCTCCCAGGTCAGCATCATGTTTTTGTAGGTGTGACACCACGGACCTCCATCACCGTCTGGATTCCTGTTGGATAAAAAAAAGAGAAAATATCCATAAAAAAACTGATCTATTACAGTCATAAGGGGGTTTGAACATATAGGTGCTGGCATCTGTACCTGCAGAAACTGTGGCTGCCAAGCCCCAGCTCCAATGCGTCCGATCTCCAAGCGTTGTACATCTTGCGCTTGACAGCGGGAGAATCCCACGGGACGCAGCGAGAGCCACTCTTAGTGACCGATGTTGTGCCTCGGTATTTCCGGCCAGAGTCCAGCGTACATTCTCTGTACTTATCTGCTCAGACAGAACACACAGAACTGTGTGTGAGTACATATTTAAAAGTATTTGAGCCTTCTGTATGTTAGGATTTCTGTAAATCGGTACCTTCAGGACATTTGGGCAAGGAACAGAACTCCCAAACGATCTGAGTGCCTTTATAGATGTAACACCAGGGAGAGCCGTCACCATCAGGGTTCCTGAGGGGCAACGTCAAACAAAAGGACAATAAGTGAACATTTTCATAACTTCCATAAAAGACTTGCACATTATCTCTGCAAATTTCAGCAAAATCTCAGAGGATCGTGCTGCATTTTGGGGTCATTTTTATTGTGTAACAGATACAGTAGTAAAGATATGACTGGAAATGAGGTGAGAGAGAGGGAGTGTTCTACCACAGGTACCTGCAGAAGTTGTGATTGCCCAGTCCGAGACTGCTGGCGTCTGTTTTTCTAGCCGTGAACCTCCTTCCTCTCAGAGACGTCGAATTCCAGTTGATGCACTCCGCCCCCGATTGGCTGACGCTCCTGGTGCCACGGTACCCGTCACCATGCCCCACGAGGCAGTTCTCATTGGTGTCTGTTGGAGAGCGAAACAGACAGGGAAACTGGATGTAGTCACTTATTTTTATGTGAGACTGATACTTTTTCAGATTTGGAAAAACTTAGACTATTAAAACGCTTTAGGACAAATTATGAAAACATTGTTATTTCTTACATAAGACTTTAAACTTGTGTCCTAATAGCATTTATATTGCAGTTTTCCAATTAGCGGTTTTAAAACAGTGACCAAACATAACCTATTATGATCGTAAATGCATCGGATTTATGGTCCGGCCGTATTAACTTGTCGTTGTTTCACTAAAATCACTTGGCTGTGACCGCTGGAGTTCAGATAATTATCCCACTGAGAGGGTGGAGTGTCCCTAAAGTGACCAAAAGTGAGCCACAGAAACAAAAACATTCATATCCCAGAATGTCTTTCCATCCTTTGTGATCCTCACGTCTTCCCTCCAAACCACAGGTCCATGACACCAGCTGTATGAGTCACACAGTCAGACTGTGATCTTATCAAGAGTCACTAACAAGCTTCAATCAGTGCCGTGTGTCACGGGCCACCAGTTTATGGACACAGCTGAGGTTCAGATCAATTGTATGTGTTTTCCTCCAGCCTGTAGTGCTATTTATCTGCTTAGGTTGTGTACTGTAAGTGTGAGTTGCCCAGTATTAGAGATTTCGGCTGTTGAGATGCTGCCTTGTCCTAAATATAATCGGACTAAATGACACTCACCTTATGGGGCAGAGAGCACTGAAAAATCATCTGAAAAAGTCAACGACTCTCTCAAGGAGTCATGACTTAGTTACTCACGAACATCTACAAAGCTTATGCTTGTGACAGAATGATAATAAGGAAGCAAACACTGGTAGCATCCACTCTTGGCTGAGCTCTAGTGCAGCTTCTTTAGTTTGGCAACAAAGTCCAGGAGAAGAAAATGTGTGTTTATATCGTTTTAAAGGAACCAACTTGTGGTTTTGGACTGTCGGTTGGACGAAATAAGATTTTTGGCACGTTTGAACTTGAAATGAAAACATAATTAAATTATATTTATTGTAATTTTTACATCTCAAACTGAAACAATCACGGCACAGATCTAAGTATTCCTTGAATACTCACTGATCTCACACTGAGCCCCAGTGAAGCCAGGGGGACACTGGCAGATGTAGTCTGAAGTGTACACAGCCTCCTTGCAGGTTCCCCCGTTGTAACACTGAGACACGTAGCAGTCTGGAAGAGGCAGACAGAGAGCTGTTTAGTCAGCCACACGTCATCCACTAACAGTTTGAATAATCAGAATAGGACAGATTGGCTGTGATCACTACAGAGATTGGCTTTGAGGGCTGTGTGTCATATTTTACAATGAAACGCTGAGGATACAAGTGCAAAAGCCCGCAGCTCACCCCAACTCTCTTCTTACTTGTAGCAAACATCATCAAAGTTTCTCTCTTAAAAGTTTCATGTCAGGTCAAGAATTTCTATCCAGAGCAGAAGTGGTTTCATGCCTTCTGCAGTCCTCGTTTTCATTTATTGTTTCAACATTTCCTAAAGGCCGGCGCTTAGAATAACAGCACCGCTGTCACTCCCACTGGTATGAGCTCACAGATGTTGTAGTTTGGCAGACTAAAAATGTGGTTGTAATTTGACTGAGGGAGGAGTAATCAGGCCTCGCACAATTCGTCAGTGGGGGTGAAAGTACGCACGAGGGCACGTCTGGAGAAACTAGTTCAAATAATCTCAGACTAAACTACGCCCACTCAAAAGCGCCGAAACCCAACAGCTCTTCGTTTGGATGCACTGAAATAACAGGGATTTGGACACATAACTGAGTCAAGCCAACAAAAAAAATAATCATTTGAGGTTATAACAGCACGTTAGAGGTAAGGTGAAGTTATAATGAAAGGCAGAGGGCAGTGAGGGCAGGAGAGAAGACTGACAGACAAATGAACAAACAGTGGATTTAAATTCTGCTCAGTGGAAACAAAAAAAAAAAGATTAGAAAATAAAAATAAGTCAGACAGTGTTTGTGCAAATTTACATCCATGTCACACTCACTGATCACTGGCACAATATGACAAAGCTCTCGTCCTCCTAAAGTACAACGGCAATACTCCACACGCTGTCCCTTCCATCGCAGCCAAGTGTCTCCAAAACTACGCACTGCAGACGTCTCACTATCCATGCATAGTACTGAGGAAACACACACAAGCATAAGCATACAGCCAATTAAACAGGACAAAACACACACACACACACACAAAAAACATAATAACTGTCATATTGTTAGAGACATAAAACCACAGGAGGGAGGAACACAAACACATGGGTGACAGCAGAGAATTAAAAGCTTGATGATTATGAAGATGACGATGGTGTTATTAGAGGAGATGATCAAAAGTGCAGTGACTCTCACAGGAGGTGTCAAAGGAAGGTGAAGACTTCTGGACATGAACAATCAAAAGCGTCCTTCTGGTTGGGTGCCTGTCAGGCTCACCTCTGTAAAAACGAGTTCCTCTCTTAGTGCGGAAAAGCTCCACCTGCAATGGGAAGGGCCGGTAAAACACGGAGCAGACGGTGCATCAGGCTTTTGCATTTAAAATGCTGCTGTTTAGCAGCCGCTCTGACTCGCACTTGTCAGTGGCACACTGTCATGCAGCAAAAACACAAATTCAAACACATTAAACAGGCTAAATGTTTGCTCAAGTGGATAATAAACCACAGGAATTGGACTGTATTGAGATAAGCCCTTGTTAAGTATACAGGATTTACAGTGCGCTGAAGATTACATTGTAGTACTTACATTGTCCGCTAAGCAGCAGCAGAGAGCAGAAAGGAGTGCAATTAGTTGATGTGATCGGGTCATAGTTTTTCCAGAGGTCTTCTATTTGCTGGAAGAACAGAATATATACATATTAAAGTCACTATGCACACCCAAAATTCAGAGCTGTGCAAAAACTGGAGCTCACACGAGAACATTTGGATCACTTGAAATATTCGACATTCGGTCAGGTGACTGAGTGATGTCACGTTCACGCTCATCTAGGCTTTTCTCATGTATCTGTCACCAATACTGAGTCAACAATCGCAGGAAAATGATGAACACTGGTCACCGTCTCCCAGTTGTACTGTCTCTCTGTAAGCTTCCTTCCTCCATCCCTAAGCCTGTTTCTGAGAAGAACAGGCGAACGAGGTGGGGTGGGAACCTGGGTGTCTTTCCTTGTTTCTTGAAGCTGAGCTGACTATTTGACTCAGAGAGGAAGTTATAGCAGCATGTGCAGAGCAGGCTCATGGGAAAGTGAATGAGTTTGTTGACCTAAATTCAATTCCCTCCTTATTACATTCCTATGAACCCACATCCTCCTATTTAATTCACATATCATGAAAAAAAAAACTCCACTTATCATAATTAATCTACTTCTTTTCCATTGGGAATAAACAGGACACAGATAATCTCTAAAGTACTAAAAATGAGAGCGTGACCACCACATCAAACAACACAGTCTGGACAACCCCTGAAGGATGAAAAGCAGCACGCTAGAAAAACACCATTTCGGCACCGTCCCGAGAGCATTCCTGCTCTACCAGAGCAAAGCAGCAGCTGTGTGAGCACAAAGTGACTCAGGACTTCAAAGAGAAGTTTGAGGAAACAGAAGGGACCAAAAAAAGTAGCTAAACTTATATTTCCCTTTTTTGCTCCATAGCTGGCTTGTTCCATTTGTGTTATAGAAGAGTCTAATTATGCAGAAAAGAGGTGAAGAGCAGTCTCTGTTGTTTTCAATCAGGCATGAGTAAACATGGGTCAGAAACGGAAAGGAGGGGTGAGCGGGAGAAGGAGTAGAAAGGAGGGGAAACGACATAAAAATTCCCCCCCAAAAAATCTTTATATAGAGAATTTCCATGAAATTTTAAAAACAGTAAAAAAAAAAACAAAAAAAACCTAAACTTTGACATGAACAAGCATGCAAAGACCCAGACACATCTGCATACATTTTTGTAGTCTTCTCTCTTATGGCTGGTTCTCCGCTGACTCACCTTCTGCGGTTGGCTGAGCTAATAGAAAACAGCATTGTGTTTTCATATATCATTGAGGTAAAACAGCTACGCAGGCAGCCACACACACACACACAGACACACACACATACGCGCGCACACAAGCACGCACAAAGTGCTCAGGAACGTGGAGCTAATCAACAGTCCCACACACAAAGATTTACTGTTCAGTCTGCTCATTGTCCTTTAAACAAAGACTCCTTCTCAGGGTTTGACTTATAAAACACAAGTTCACACACTCACCATTAAAAGCACGGGTCCCTCGGAGGCTGTCCTTGCCTCTGACAAATAAAAACCCCTGCTGTCCTGTGCTATTACCCCCCCCCCCCAGAGGAGCCTCACTGGCAGGGCGACAACAAAACACTAGTTTCCTTTTTGTTTCCTTTGTGCAGCTGTTCAGCTCGGTGCAGTCGCCCCTCTCTCTCTCACCCCTGTCAGCTAAAAACATGTGTTTCCTGCTATAGTACGACCAGCACCAACCCCATGTATTTAGGAAGCGGGCGTACATATCAACACACGCAAGCACGAAAGCACATGCCAGCAAACACTCATCGGATGTTAACATATGCGTATCCACCCTTTTTCAGCCTATCTTTTGTGCAGAGGCCCAACTGGGGGCCATCATTTCAATATTGCTTTAATAACCCCACAATGCAATTCACATGAGGTATTTTTTAGTCTTTTTATGGTCAAACTTTTGATGAATCTATGTGGGTATTAAGGCAGAAGCACGCGCACACAAAGTCAGACATTTTTCTGTCTAACCTATTTTAATCAACTTTTTCACTGAAATGTGGCCTAAGGAGACATATTTTGTATGACTTGTGTTATATGTTAAAAAATAATAGTTAAAATTATGGCATCTACTTACAGTACTCCAACTCACTGGTGATATCTATGAGGTGTTCGGTGCGATTGGCAGTAGTAATGCTCTTATAACAGCTTATAAATAGTAGATAAAATAGCCAGCTGTGCAGTGAACTCTGAATGGGACGCAATACAGCTTTCTGGCACTGAGAGGGGTTAATGCATTGGTCTGCTACACCCAAACTGTTAGTAGCTGAAACATGTGCAACCAAGTATGCACTCTGTGGAGAGTGTGTTTCCCCTAGTTAGTAGGTCAATTGTGAATGGAAGAAATGAAAACATCTTCAGAAATTGCAGCAGCCAGACTGTGAGTCATAACAGCTGGTATAAGATGTGGCACGTGAAAACAGCAAACACATGCAACAGACGATAAGACGCACACACATACGCACAAACACACAAACAGAGAGGGTATGTATGTGCCACTTTAGTGTTTTTTAAGGAAACGGTCTTAAGTGCTGATCACAGTCTTTGACATCTAATTTTCACCAGAAAATTAGTGGGAACTCGGGTTGCAAAAGGTCAGGCATACTGTACTTGTCTGCTAGCGGGAAGACTGAAATGTTAGTGTGCAGGAGCACAGTTTGCACCTCCGTGTGAAATTCAGATTTACTGAAAACTTCACAGCAGTTACTTTTCCTGTCTCTCATCTATGCAAATATCATACCTGATACTTAATAAAGTACTGAAGAGTGGGAGGACCGCCCACGCCGGTGCCCGCGGGGGAATTTGGCAGAGGAAACACCTTTACAGCGTAAAAGTTTTACTGTTGGTTTCTTACGAGAAAAAGATCTGAACATCATAACAAGTTTTGAACAGGTCTGACCTGCTGAACTTTTACTATAGTTTCAGTTTAGGCGCTGTTCTTTTGTTTAAGAAGTTTGCATGTGTGTAGCGTGGCTGTTGATGATCTATCATGGCATGTGATGTCATGTTGGCATGTAAGATGCTTAGAAGGCATTATGCAGTCTTTACTCAGGGGATTTCATTCAAGCTTCAACAAACCAGCTGTGATCTGGCGCTGTGAAGTCCCACAGAACAGAGAGCTGCATTGTTGCGTTCTCTTCCTGTGCAATATGACCCTTTGAAATCTTTATCAGAATGAATCATAAGCTCCTAAAATGAAAAGATGCAGGTTAGAGGAGCCATTGTTGATGTTAGGAGTGAGTATAAATTGAGGCAATAATGGAGTGTGAAACAGATACAGCTTGAGAACTCAAGAAAACGATGAAGGGCAAAACAGGGGGAGAAAGAAGGAATGAAACCCCAGAGGTCAGCAGAAAGAGAATGACTAGTCCTGAGTCATGCCAGCTCCAGGAGGCATTGATGTATTTTATGTCCAGTCTCAAGGCCATTAAATAAAGTCAGAATTGAAAGATTTACTCAGAAAGGAAGACTAAAGACGTAAAAGAAAGTATTGCATTTTCCAGTCTTGAGGCATTCTGCGTTACATTTTAGGCATCATCCCCACAGTCTGGCCCCACACTCTCCTCTGCTTAACCTGCACTCCTACATTAAAGCTGTAAGACCAAAGCCACTGATCCCATGAGTCACAAACATCAGTGTAAGGCAAAAATCCAGCTGACCACACTGCCAGGAAAGCAGATGCTAGATACAAACTCTACTTTCTCTCGGCATGCAACAGTACAGATAAGCAGCGTGATGGACAACATCAGCGCCGGCAGATGCCGGGAGGGAGCCTGATACCAGAGCGTCAGCTGAGGCAGATCCAGCTCATTAGCCCCTTGCAGCTTGGCTCAAGGTGGTACACAGATACACATACTGAGGGAAGTCATTACATCATGGCATGCTGCTTGATAACACACACTCAAGAGTCCAGCAGCAGAGCGCCATATCACCATGTTTTAAAGAAGCTGCTACAGCAGGCAAATTGAATAGTAATGCATGTGAGTTTATACTCCCACCAGACATAGCAGGTGGAGGAGGATGCAGAGAGTGAGAAAACATTCCACATAAATGAGTTCACAGCCTACTGCAGTTTCTTCACACAGCTTACCTGACGCCAGCATAAATGGTGTTACAACATAGAACAAAAGATTGAAGTTACACCTTAAATGACATTCTGTATGAAACGAAATGCTTACTAATACAGTTTTGATTGTTTTTGCTGCATTCCTTTTTTTAAACTCTCTGGCATTAAATAATATGAAAGAGACGCGTCAACGTATATCTATCATAAGACTATATGCATATTCAATTATTGTTCAGTTATGAACAATGGGCGCGTTTCGTAATAACCGTGCAAAATGCCTGCATCATCATCATCATGTAAACCTGATCCTATAAATTAGCCACCTTTGATAATAATTGTTGTTTAATAGCACATGCGAGAGGGAAATGCAGTAAAACTGTTGTTGCAGGAGAAGCCTCTGCTGCACATAAACCTGTATCGCGTTTCAAAGAGGGAGAAAAAAAGAATCCTTACCAGATATGAAATCTTCTGAAAGGATCGCTTCTCGGTGTTCTTGTATTTGCAGCTCTCACTGAGATGGTTGCCCCTCTGCTCCAAGTTTATATCGCAGTGCTCCGGTCCGACCGGCGCTCGGAGTGGGAGGGGCTGATGTGACCTCAGCGGGATGTAGGGCCCGGCCGGATGATGGTGACGCAGCCTGCAAGGCGGAACCGTCCCAAATTATCAGGTCATTTCACTCACGTAGATTTTTTTTCCGAGGTACTTGATAAAGACGAGGTATTTGATGAAGAAAGATTCGTCATTTTTCTCAACAATTTCATTGGGGAAAAGAAAAATGAAAATAAAAAATATGCATGCATGGATGGATGGATGGATAGATGGATGTTAAGTATTTTGTTTTGAGTTTAATTTTCAGTCAGTTGGAGTGCAAACCAATCACAAACTTTAAGCAGATTTAAAAGCTCAAAAATACCAGTATACAGCTGATCCTTCACATAGACAGTTACCTCTGGGAGGCTGTGATGGGCTGTGGGTGGCACTATATCAGAGTGGTTAACCACCTGGCACCAGGGGTCGTTTGTTACAGCCGCAAGATCTTTTTATTCAACCCAACCCTTCCTCAGGAAATCAGTCACTTAGCCTTAAATATAGCTCTATGTCTTTTCAGAACATTTAGTTGTTTTATTTGCTTGGAATAATCCATGTTCATTGTTTTTACTGCCTGTTAAATGCACTTTAAATTGCTGAAAATACAGCAATTTGAAATGTAATGGCTGGGGGGTAGTTAATTTGGAGCCTGTCCCATCTTTTTCCATCTGGGTTGGATTAGAACAAGCTCTCGGTTCAAATTTAGGAACATCACAAACAAACACAGAAATTAAACATAAAGTAGACCGAGAACGTGCTCTGTTGCAGATGAATCAGTCAAAAATTAGGAGTTACATCAGATTGTGTTACTTCACAAGAGTCACTTTAAAATTCTTATAAATTACTATGAAACTGATGATTTAATGCATCCTTCCTCATTTGTGTTAGGTGATGAAAAAAAAATTTTTTTTTCTTGTTTTACTTCCCATTATTTACATTATGCCATAAATGGTAAGGTATTTGTAAATCATGTGGAGTAATTGTAGAATCTGGACAACCACTGCTTTAAACATTTAAGTTTGTTGTCTTAATGTGTGGGTGAATGTTTTCATGACTCCAAATCCATAATCAAGGCAACGAGTGTCAAATTAAATGAATGTGAGAAGGTTTCATGGTGAAGCGTATGGGACGCAGGTCATAGTTTTCGATTTTACTTGGCAGTGAACCTCAGATACAGTGAGGAAGAGGACTGTGCAAGATGCAGGCATGTGTTTAAACAAGAAAATGTCATGTAGAAATATTCAGGCACATAACCCTGCACTTTATTTTGTTTTAATGGACGAAACAAACCAACCGTTTGCACGTTCAGCTGCTCTACCAGTGTTAAAGCACAGTGGTGTGGTGGTTAGCACTGCTGCCTCACAGCTGGAAGGTCTGGGTTTGAATCGGCCTTGGTCCGGGCCTTTCTGTGTGGAGTTTGCATGTTTTCCCTGTGTTTGCGTGGGTTTTCTCCAGGTACTCCGGTTTCCTGCCACAGCCCAAAGACATGCAGTTAGTGAAGATGGGTTAACTGATGTTTCTAAATTGCCCATAGGTGTGAGTGTGAATGGTTGTCTGTCTCTCTGTGTTAGCCCTGTGGTGGAATGGTGTGGTGGCATTTTCTTGGTCCACTATGACCAGCTGACCCTCATTTAAACACTTGAAAAGTTTAAAAAAAAAAAAAAGTATTTAGGGTAAAAACAAGTAAAAGGTAAATGTTAATAATTTGTATTCTTTATACATATATTTGCATATATGATGGCTGTGACAGTTGACCTTAAGACACAGAATACAACTGACACCAACTGCCGAAAGAAACAAATCTTTTATAGGATAAACACTCATGTAACAATATATTATTGAAGGCCACATTTAAGCCACTATCACAGGCTCTGTTTTTGTGACTGAACAGCTAAATAAGTCATCAGAAGTCTTTGAACACAAGTTTGTTGGTTCATGAAGCCTTTTCAGTATTATCCTCACTACAGGAGAGTAAACAGTATCATAATGCATTTGTATAAACAGGAAAGGTTTTTGTAACCACTTCCAATCTGATAAGTGAGCTTTACCCCACCCACGCCAGAAAACCCTCATATGTTTTAACAAGTAACTCAAGTGGACGTTAGGCTGCTTTATTAAGGTTCAGGTTTCACATGATTCCATGCAAAAACAACAGGTGATAAAACAGAAGAACGTCATAAGTGCACTCTGGAAACTCTGAAGTGCATCTTCTCCAAATATAACAGCTGTTATATCAACAATGATGCTGCTTAGTTACAATATCTAAAACCCTGAGATGAACCCTTTACCTAAGTAACTGAACTCAGCAAGCTGTTGTTTTTTTTTACCCACCATGATCTAAAAATATCAAACTTTACAATAAGATCTAATAGGCCTACTCCTCATGGGATTCACCTAAAAATACTAATACCTGCACTCATATTGATAGTAACTGTTTACAAGATCTTTTTCCCTTTATTTTATTTTGTTCTCTGTTTTAACCGGGTCTTTTATTGCTTTTATTCTTAGTTTCTCATTTTTGGTTGGACAGTGCTTTTTTATTTTCTAAATAAATATTGCAAAAAAAAAATTTATTTGCCAAATAGTATCTGGATCTGATTAAAGTTCTACCAAGACACGATCCAGACAGAAAATAAAGCAGTTAAACTAAAGAGGAGCAGCCAAGAAGGAGACATGAATATCACATATATATTCATACTGCTGGGCATCACAGTGGTGCAGTGGCTATCCCCATTGTCCCACAGCAAGACGGTCCTGGTGCCTCTCTGTGTGGAGTATGGATGTTCTCCCTATGTCCACGTGGGTTCCTCCCAAAGAGATGGATAAGGTTAGATCAACCAGTGATTCTAACCTGAGTGCATTTGATTTGGATCAGCAGAAGAAAAGATGGGACTTTGTTGTGCTTTTGAAAGCATTTCATCCACCTTATGGCCACAAAGACTATTTCCCAGAAAGATGAGCAAGGTCACACACACTCTTCCTCTGTGACCATGTCTTTCATTTATCTAGGTGAGGAGACATTGATTTAAAAATTATTTTTGGAATTATTATTTGTTCAATTTCACAATTTTTATAAAGAGATTTAAATACTTAAATTTGTTTTGACCCATGGGCGCAGAGCAAAGGACCACAGTTTGGGCACCACGTTGCTGCCATAGAAGCACAAAGAAGACGCCACATATACATGTATAGGATACAATATGATGTAAAAGTTCTGATAAATTCTCTTGTTAAACATCTGAAATTCATTTGAAAGTTACAACAAACATATTTGTAAGATAGAATAACTTTAATTTGAAGCTGCAAACAGTTAAATGCTTTTGAATGTGAAAACACGTAAAAGGAAAGAGAAGCAGTTTATCTTGAAGACTAATGTAGTGTTTGTTTCTAAATGAAGTGACTTGCAACAGTTATATCAGTTTCTGAATTGTATTTGGGTGAAATAAAGAAAATTGCCGTTGAAAATAATGATTAAACTCATAATCTGCGCAAAAACCCTGCATGACCCTACCCAGTCCGAGGACTCCCCCCCACTCGTGGGCGGAGCTGCTTCTCCTCGTCAGGTTAACAGGAAATATGTGTATCAGGAAGTTGACGGGCGATTTGTTGTGTCGCCCAAAAGTACAGCAGTAGTTATTAAAGTTTAACTCGGTGAAAGCCCGGACTCACACGGTAAGCCTACCGTTCAAAGACAGTCGGGGGTGAAAGTGTGTGCGTGTTCCGTGTGAAGTCTAAGGTAGGACTGAGGAGTTGAATTGTTGACGGCTTTTCTTTCTGAAAATAAAACCGTAACCGTACCTTATAAAAGCAGAGGAGAACAGAACAAAAGTGCTTTTTTTGTGTGTGTGTGTGTGTGTCAGTGCATAATAATTGTGTTATGACCAAAAGGTGGGTGGTATATTTACTGTAACTCAGCCTATGAAGTTTAAAACGAAGTCGCTCAAACATGTGCAGTGCTGAATGGGCCTGTTAATACCCTGCGAGTGTGTGACAGTTACAGACAGTGAGTGCACACAGACTCAGGGGGCTTTTTACATACACTGTAGCCCTTTTATTGAATTGGTTAAGTACATCTTGTTTGTTTTATCGCAGCTGCCTTAAAAACATTAAGGCAGTGTTAAATGATACTCAGTTTTTAAATGGTCCAGCAGTGGCAGCAGTGAAGTCATTGCAGATTGAGGTAACCCATGTTTCTAATAACATACATGAATACTACTGTCTAGATTTTTTTTCTCATCTCCATTTAAAAAGTCACAGGTATACTTTAGACGCTAAAGATGAAGCCAGCTAAACAGAAAATGAGCCATCTTTTTGATGTTCGTCTGACTTTTTAGCAGCTGCAACACCGATCTGTTTGACCTGCAGGTCAAACATGAAGAACTCTATTCATAATTTTTCTCCCTGATTGATAACCACATTATTTTTTATAACAAACAAATTTTTTGGTCTCAGTGCTCTGTTCAAGGAACTTCATTTTCCCAACTGAAAACAAAAAGGTTGCGTTTTAAAAATGTTTGGTATTGAGCCACC